>CAUYQG010036613.1:0-23429 GCA_963574415.1 Tarsius wallacei | reverse complement strand
GAGTTGGAGTCTCACTCTGTCACCCAGACTGGAGTGCAGTGGCATGCTCCTGGCCACCACAGCCTCGACCTGCTGGGTTCTGGCTATCCTTCTGCCTCAGCCTTCCAAGTAACTGGAACTACAGGCGTGCGCTACCACACCCAGCTAATTTTTGATTGATTGTAGAGACGAGGTCTCACCAAGTTGCCCAGGTGGATTTCTAACCCACAGGCTCAGGCAATGCACTCACCTCAGCCTCCCAAAGTGTTGGGATTACAGGCTGAGCCACCAAGCCCAGCAATTTTTTGAGATTTTACTATGGACTTTGATATGGGTCTCTTTTTATTCACTATGCTAGACTCACTCCAATTGTAAACTTTGAACATGGAAAATTAAACATGTTATTTTTTAAGTTCCTCAACTAGTTTTTATTTTTTATTTTTTCTGCTCTCTCTGAAACATCAAGTTGGATGTTGGACCTCCAGGAATGGTTACCTAATTAAAAAAAAAAGACTTGAGTCTTCTATTTTCCATCTTTTTGTCTTCTATATTTTCAGAGATCCATCCTCAGCTTTATCTCCAATTCTTCTACTGAATTTCTGCAATTATTTTTTAAATTTTCTATAGCTCTTTCTTTTCATACATGTTTCTTCTTTTCGTTTTTTTTTTTAAAGCATCGTCTTTTTTTTTAAGCATTCTCATACTATGACATGTTTATAATATCGTCTCCCTGGAAGTATTCATACTATATTTAAAACATTGTTTCAATATTGCCATTGTTTTCTCTGATTTTTTTTTTCTTCTCTGTTTATTTTGGTTTCCATTTTTAGTGTTACAGACTCCTTCCAATATCTAGTCATCCTTGGCTATTTGCTCCTACTTAAATTGAGGTAGAACAATTTGAATTGTATTGTAAGTTTCAAGTGCATAGACAGAGCTTGTAGACCAGTGGACTTCGCTGTAAGGCCCTTTATTTGGGTGACCTCAAAGTGTCAGTCTCTGTAGATCTTTTCTGCTGGTCTGGCAAGTTTCCCTAGTGGGCAGTCCTCCAATCTTTTTCTTGGAGGGAAAAGTCTAGCTGGTCTTATTCCGTGCAGGAAAAGTGTGTTGGTCAGTAGGGCAGGGCTGTCCATGTTAAGCATGAAAACCTTTATTTTAGCACCACACCAGACGAGGGCCTCATTCCTGAAGTCAGTTGTGCCATGATCCTTGGGTCCATAGACTCTTGTTTATCTTTTCCAAGGAACGACATGATAAGTGGGGGGCGGGACAGTAACGTAAGTTCAGGGACGGAGGTGGAGGACTTGCAGGGACAAGCTGTGCCTGACTAGCCTTTCGATCTGTCTTCCGATTTCAGCCCAGTCCTCTTCCATACCACTGCCTTCAGAGGGACCCATTTCCACATGCCCCTGAGCATTTGAGGGCCAGCTCTGAGCCCTGCTATTCAGTTTCAAGCATCCATGCCCTTTCCATCCTGCGAGATTGGGTTGATTTCTCGTGTCTACTGTCTCTGTTATCATGTTCCCTCTCTTGTTTTCTCTGTCCCTGTGGTTTTATATGTTTCTTTATTGTTATCTTAGAGCTATTTCAAGCTCGAATGTATGTGTTTGCTCCATTACGTTTAACCTGCGTCCTGCAACTTTTAAATGTTTTTTTCACTTCAGAGATTTACTAATTTTGCCTCTGTGGGTTATTTTTAAATCATAAGATTTTGCCGCTTTCAGCAAGTATGCGCAGGCCTATATGAAAAATTAGCCTAAGGGTACCTGACCCTAAACCAGGGGAAGCGGGGACCAGTTGGGGGCCCAAACTTCACCTTCACATAAGGTACGTATGCGCCTCATCCTGCCTTGTGCCCCACATTTTTACAATAAGAAAAGAACCACTGAGATGTGGGGATACATCAGATACTGCTTCCCTTCCTCTCAAATTCTTTTGCTGCCTGAGTTTGAGAGCCTAAAACCACAATTTCCTAAATGGTGTCAAATTAAAATGTCTAAAACACCAAAAAAATAGCAAAATTGTGTATCTTTGTTAACTCTGTTTGATTATCAGTAGTAAGAAGGACAGAGGGTGTATTAATGAGTGTTCTTTCAGGAAAACTGGCAAGATATTTAAGGAATTGGTTAGGAAATTGCTGGAAGGCCAAAGGAATGAAGGGTTACCCCTCCCTACCACCTGCCTGGCGGGAGGAACAGCAGGGGGAATGGGGCCCCCCACCACCCAGGATGGGAGCTGATGTTCTCCTGCAGCTGCTGCAACGGTCACCACCCTTGGGGCTGCTAAGACCCCGTGCCTCTACTGAGCAGCAAGAGACCCGGTCTGCAGCCTCCTGCCACAGAGGCTGCAGTTGCTACTGCCGGGGCCAGAGCCCCTAGCTCCCTAAGCCGTCGAGGTGGCCACGTCTGCAGCCACCGGGAGCTGCGCTGCCTAAGCAGATGGGAGCCTGCCTGTGCCCTGCCCTTCTCCCTAAGGCTTCACGGCCCCTCCACAAAGCAGAAGACACACGAAGACTCCCAACAGTGCCTTCCACTGCGAGGAAGTCGGTGAGATGCGGTTTGCAAGCCCCCAGCCAGGTTGGCAGGCCCCCAGCCATCTTGCCCTCCAGAGGAGATTCCAGAAGGCTGGGAGGGGGTTGTGAGCCAGATGACAAACAGCCAGCCCCGAGCGCTGAAAGGGAAAGTCAGCAACTGACTTGCGAATATTCTCATTTTTCCGGGTAGGCAAATCTATCTGGCGCATCCTCTGAGTGTGATCCACATCTATAAATACATTGCATATGCTTATTTTTAATCGTCAGGGAGGCTTTGAGAATAAAATTAGAATGGCTTGTGGCAAAGAGGTTTGATGACTTTCCAACTGTGAAGAAAACTTTAATAATTATGATATTTCATTGATTATTTTGACATTTCCGGAATTTATATTGCGTATTGCTGTTTCTGCTGACATTTTACAGAATTTGGAGCAAGTCTATAAATCTAATAGGTTGAAGGGGGCTTTCCCATTGTCTCAGATTTTTAGTAAAGGCCCAAAACTGAGCCTAAGAGAGGCTAAGTTCCTCGCATCCTAACGATTGCTGTGAAGGCAGCCGAAATTATGTTCTGAAGCGTATGCCCGGGACAGCCGAGAGAGAGCAGGTAGCCAACGGCTATCAACCTGCGGCACTACTTGGTCTTCTTCTTTAACTTCCTACTACAATGAATGTGACCTTGCAGGTGAACCCGGCTGTTTCTGCGGCTAAAGTGGAAGACGAAGAAAATCCCGCTTGGCTGGCCGACAGGCAGCCATAGACCGTTGACATAGACAGTGAGCCTGCCTTGCAGGTTCCTTGCTCATCCTGTCGGCGAGATTAGGAGTTCAGCTGTGGTCCCCAACTAGTTGCTTGGGTTTGAAGGCAAAGGGAGATCACGTTCATGAAGGAATATCGTATTTCTGCCTATGTGTTCTTATGCCTTCCAGGCAAAGTTTGTTATTCAAAACTAGGAAACAGGTGCTGTTAAGGACTGGTGTCAATATGCTACTTGGATGCCATTTGGCCAGAGGCCTCAGTGAGCCTCCTGCTCCTGTCCTGCTGGACCTCCTTCCCTGGGAAATCTCCAAAGGAAGTCGGTGCAGGACGCATAACAGAGGACGGTGGTCCTCGCTTAGCAGCTTCTGGGACTTCGCTCTCCAACTCCAAAGCAGGAAAGGAGGGAACGAACCAGGACTTCATGAAACACTCCTGAGCTGAACGGTGCATACACTAACTTGGCCTGAGTGTCCTGGAGGCAAAGACGGCCACAAGCTTTTTCTGACCCTCTCTCCCAAGAGCAAATTCACATTTGGATCTTAGTGTTCGTGTGTGGGGACAACGCCACTCATTGGTGCCCAGGTGTGAAGCATGAGGACGGCTGGAGATGAAGAGAGCCCCCAGACCCTTTGGGCTGTGTTGGTGAGCCAGCTGATCCAGCTGCTGTGTGGAGGTGGGGGACGGCTGGAGAGAAAAAGAGAGCAGGGAGCGCAGAGGAAGAAAGGGGAGCAGGCTTTCTTTCGGGGAGAGAAGACCCCAAGCTTCGCCTTGCTTCACCACACTCCTGGCAGGTGGGATCCGGAAGAGCAACGACAGCAAAGCAAAGAGTGAGTCTGGCTTTTCCTTCCCTCTGGCCACTAGAACATCTCAGAAGGAGAATGAATCACATGAGTGTGGGGCCTTTACTGCTTTGAACACTCCACTGTGATTCAGCTCAGAGGCCAGAGTTGGGCATCCAGACCAGCAGCTGGAGTGCGGTGGCTTGTGGTCAGCAGCAGAAGTGGATGCAGTCTGAAACTCCTCTGAGAGGGGTAGCATGGTCCTGAGGTCAGCCTCTGAAGAGGTCACGACCTCTTTCAAGAGGATGGCTTGAAAGTCTGATGTTTCGTGACCTCAGGTGTTAGGGAAGGGCACCCCTTAATCCTACCTTCTGCGTAAAAATGTCTGGGATGCCCTTGACTTGCTTCGTCTTCTCATCTGCTGAGGCACCGTTTTGTCTGTCTGGTGGACTTGGTACTCTCCAGACCTTATGGTGTCGTTTCGCGCTTGGTTGCGTGGATTCAGCTGCACTGTGTGCTCTTTGAAGCTGATGCCTTGCCCTTTGCCTCTTTGTGTTTTCGGGAGCCAGCATAGTGCTTGTCGTTGAGTAGGAACTCAATGAAGTTTGAAGATGAAATTGCCTGGTTTGTGGAGGATACTGTTTAGGTTCATATTTTCGTTTTTTTTGTTTTTGTTTTTGTTTGTTTTTATTTTTATAAAAACTGTCTTCAAATCTTTGTCTTGGAATTTTTTAATCAATATTTTCCTCTCAAAAATTGATTTAGTATTTTCGTTCAGCGTTGTTATTGATAAGTAAGGACTGACCATCGTCCTTTTGTTGCTTTCTTTCTGATTGTTTGTAATCCCTCTCTTTCTTTCTTATTGTCTTCTTTGGGGCTAAATGGTTTTCTCTATGTTTTAATAATTTTTTATTTTTAATTAATCTATTATATGTTCTTGCATTATAGTTACCAAAAGGCTTACAAAAAGCATGTTACAGATATTACAAGTTATTTTAAAGAGATGACAACTTATCTTAGATCACAAATAAAAGAACAGAAACAAAGTAAAAAATAATATCTACACTCTTAACTCCGTTCCTCCTACATTTTGAAATTCTGTTTTCTCAATTTACTTAATATTTGTTTTGCCTATATCATAATAGGTTGCCGTAACCATTATTGTTTTTAATATATTTGTCTTTTGGGCTTCATACTAAAGTTATAAGTGGATTGAACACCACAGCTATAGTGTTAGAGTACTCTGGGTCTGTCTGTTTACTTAATTTTACCAGTGGGTTCTAGACCTTCAAATGTTCTCTTTTTGCACATTAACATGTGCCCCCCCCCCTTAGTTTGAAAAACTTCTTTAGCATTTCTTGTAAGGCAAGTCTGGTAGTGACGAATTCTCTCAGCTTTTATTTGTCTGGGTAAGACTTTATCTCTCCTTCATATTTGAAGAAAAGCTTTACTGGTTACAGTATTCTTATAAGGCAGTTATTTTTTTCTTTCAGCACTTTGAAAATGTCATGCCACTCCCTCCTGGCCTGCATGGTTTCTGTTGCCAGAAAAATTGGAGTTTCTTTTTATTTTATGTGTGTTTATGTGTTTCTTTTCCCTTGCTGCTTTTAGGATCCTCTCTTTGCACTTGATCTTTGAGAGTTTCAGTATTATATGCCTTTGCATAGTCTTAATTGGGTTAAATCTATCTGACATTCTTTTATCTTGTACCCAGATATTTATATCTTTCTTAAGTTTTGGAAAGTTTTCTGTTATTTTTTTTAAAATAGATTTTCTACCACTTACTCTTGCTCAAGTCCCTCTTTGAACACCAATAATGCTTAGATTTGGTCTTTTGAAGTAATTTTCTATATCTTGCCAGTGATCTTCATTAGTTTTCATTCTTTTTTTTCACCTCTGACTGTGTATTTTCAGATAGGCAGTCTTCGGGTTCACTGATTATGTCCTTTGCTTGATCCATTTTGCTGTTGAAAGCCTCTAATACATTTTTCAATTCAGCAAATATATTTCTCAGTTTCAAGATTTCTGTTTTACTTTAAAATTTCAATGCCATTGTTAAATTTCTTTGATAAATTTCTAAATTGCTTCTCTATGTTATCTTGGATGTCACTGAGCTTTCTTAAAACTGCTATCTTGAATTCTCGGCCAGAGAACTCACATATCGCCATTTCACTAGGATAAGTCATTGGGTCCTTGCTTTGTCTGAGGATAGTTCCTTGTTTGCTGTTATTTTTTATAGATGTAAATCTATGTCTTTGCATTGTAAGATTGGTTATTTTGTTCAATCTTATCTGTTTGGTTTGTTTTCCTTTTTATTGAACGTGTTTGCTTAGAGATTCTTTATAATTTGCCTGTTGAATTTCCTTTTTTTCCCCCCTAGGTTTCTGCCTCCTTTTTGGCACTAAATAGCACCTTAAGATTAGAGTGCTGCCTGTCCTGAATAGGGAGGTCCCAAAAACATTACCCTAGCAGTTTGTGAAACAAACCTACCACAGTGTAGTGCTTTTGAACAGTTACTCTGAGTTGGCGTTCCTTAGGTCAAGTTATGGAGCAGAGCTCTCAGGTCTGGGGCTGGTAGTCCCACCTCCTGTCAAGGCTGCCTTAGGAATACTCTCCCTTCTGGCACAGCTGGTGTTTCCCAGGGGTTAAGGCAGGGACAGGTCTTCTGCCAGGGAACCCAGGGTGGTGAGGAAGAGGATTGCCTCCCTCAATCTCACTTTTCCAGCATAGAGACTGTGAGTTGGGGGAAATTTTTCTGTATGCTTAGTGCTGGGAGGATTGGGGGAAGGGAATGTGAATATGAAGCCCAATTCTCTTACCATCTGCTCAGAGTTTTTTCAGTTCTCTGGGCCCCAGGAACTGTCTCTGCCTCATATTTGAGTTCTTGGATATTGTTGGTGAGAATCCTGGCACTGTATATTTGTTTTTGGTGTTCTGTGAGAGAGGGAGTGAAGCCAGCCTGTTTCTATGCTGCCATTTTGGAACTGGAAGTCTAATTTAGGATTTTCATTACAGTTTGATGTGCTAAATTTATTTTTCACCTTTGCACTTGTTCTTTTGGAAGAAGCTATATGTAAAGACGATAAAATAAGATACATGTGAAGAACTGCAGAGACAAAGGCTGCCTCATAAAATGTCTTTTTAAAAACTAAAGCGGTATCCAAAGGAAAAGCAATAGAAAACTCTTGCTTTAGAGTGACTCAGCCCAATGGGTTAAAACAGAAAACTAGAATCAATCTTACAAGGACAAGTTGATTTGGTTTTTCATTTGTGTTAGGCCACTTTCCAATACTCTTTTCACAGAACAAAAAGACGATTAAAATGGGGAAATGTAAATGGGAGAAGAATTTGAAGTGATTATAGTTTCTTGCCAGTCAATGTGCTAAATTATGGGTTAAGATCATTTAATCCACTCAACTACTCTATAAAGAGCATAGCATTATTATTTATAAATTAGCATATATATTTATAAACTGAAAAACTGAAGCTCGGAGGATTTGAGCAATTTTCCTAAAGACTATCAGTCATGGCAGAACTGTGATGTGAACATACTTGTGTTTGACTTTGTATTCTGGCCCATGACCTGGATACTCCATTCCACTGACTCCTGAAGACTAAGAAGTGTCCTTGGGAATAAAAAAAGGTGAGTGCAATGGAAAATAGGAATGGTCTACTTTTCAGAAATCTGGACTTCACATTCTGTGAACACCGAAATCAGGCCTTTTAAAGTTTTGGACTGACACCCTTACAAGACTTTTAAGTAACTAAGAGATACTTTAGGTTGAGCTTTCAGATTGACATGTTTTGCTTACTGTTTTGCATGATAGCTATTTTCTGCAGAAAAGAATGATTTACCTGTAGAAAAGGATGACCTGTGATTGACTTATTGTTGCAAACAAATAAAAAGTTATAATAAATCAAGACAGGTTATTTTTAAGATGGTGTAGACCTGGAATCATGTAGAGTATTAGCTTTTTCATATTTATATATATATTCATTTACCTTGTCTAAAGCATCAGAATTTTTTTTGAATAATGAATAGAGTTATTTTAACTGAGTGCTAATGTGGTGAGTGCCAGGTGAAAAATTCAATTGAAATACTGTCACAAGGGTTCTTTTGTTTAGTTGACAAGCAATGTCGTGTTCTCTTGATTCCCGATATATGGAGTGTGAGCTGATAAATAGTTTGGAGATGAAATTGTCAGTCACCATTATCACACCCAAGCAATTATCTTTTCTGGTGGCTCGTGGTGCCATGAAATTCAGGTTCTGAGGTGTGGAAGCAAAGAGGAGAAAAAATCAATATGGATTGGAAAATTGCTTAGGTTAGAAAAGTAAAATTCCAAAGATGTTCTAATATAGGGAAAAGAATTTATTGCCATTTTTGAGAATGAGAGCGGGATGGAAGCCAGGAAGATGGGGAAGATTAGAGATGGATCTATTTTGAAGCTAACAAAACTTAAACTCTGGGTTCTCTTAAATGTATGAAAATCATTACCATACCTCAAGAGAGACCCTGGCATGTCTTCACATGGTCATACACATTTTCAAAATTAGTGCAAGGTATTTAACTGAAATCAACTAAGTCTATTTTCTTTTTTCACTCTAACTTTTCTTCCAGTGTGTTTCTCCTCTTTTTGGTGATTTTGGAGTCACCCCTCACATTGCTTCTCTAAAGATTTTTGAGGGGAGAGTATATCTAATTTTGGTTTAGTGGAATATATTTATGTGTTTCACACCATCACTTCCTGCATGTTTCAGTTGCTACTTCCTAAATTTAGCAGAGGAATCGCTTCCAGGTTACTCCTTTTGCCCACTCTGCCAACTTGGTTAATATCGTGACTCACTGGTATGTAGCTGAGGTAACATGAATATGTGATATGAATATGTCTTCAGGTACCCAGCATCTAACGTATGTATGCAGTAGGACAAAAACAAGGTTTGAAATCTATGGAGGCAGAAACTACTGTGTGGAAAATTTTTCTAATCATCAAATGTGTAGAACTATAATTGGAGGTTTTGTTTCCTATCACTATTCTCAAGGATATTATTAATAATGCAGTATGAAAATTTATCATGTGCTGGCCAGGCATGGCAGCTCATGCCTGTAATCCCGGTACTTTGGGAGGCAGACGCGAGAGGATTACCTGAGCTCAGGGGTTCAAGACCAGTCTGTGCAATATGGCGAGACCTCATCTCTACAATCAATCAAAAAATTAACTGGGCATGGTGGCACATGCCTGTGGTTCCACCTGCTTGGAAGACTGAGGTGGAAGGATCGAGGTTGTGGTGGCCGTGAGCATGCTACTGCACTCGAGCCTGGGCAATAGAGTGAGACTTCGACTCAAAAAAAAAAGAAAGAAAGAAAGAAAGAAAGAAAGAAAGAAAGAAAATTTATCATTTTTTTTCTTTTGGTGGAATCTGTGTGAAATAGAATTTGTCAGAGGATATTTGACATTGATGTGGCTGCAAATCATCTTGCTACCAGCCTACAGTTGAAGTTATCAGTTAGAGAAGGAATAACAGAGCTTTGGAGATATAAGATGAGGACTGAAGTATACTTTTATATAAGCCTTTCTGCACTATTGACCAACAATGGAGTGACATTAGCAAGAGAGTAGAATAAGAGTTTCCAGTGCCTGTCCCTATGAAGAAGCATCAATGTAAACAACCATCTGTGAACAAGAATACCTTCACTAGGAATTCAAGGTTACAGTGAGCTATAATCATACCCACTGTACTCCATCCTGAATGACAGAGCTAGATAGACCCTCTCTCTCTCTAAAGAAGGACATTTATAACTACTAAGATGTTTTCTGTAAGGCTCATGGTAACAACAAAGAAAAAACCTGTAGTAGGTACAGAAAAGATTTTTTAAAAAGTCAAAGCATTCTACTACAAAAAAATCATCAAATCGCAAAGACAGCAAGAAAGAAAGAAAATAATTACAAGGCAGTCCACAAAACAATAACAAAATATCAAAATAAGTCCTTACCTATAAATTATTATTTTAAATGTAAATGGATTAAATTATCCAATCAAAAGACAGAGTGGCTGAAATGATTTTTTTTTTTTAAAAAAAGATCCAACTGTATACTGCCTATGAGAAATTAACTTTTGCTTTAAGGACACACATAAGCTAAAAGAGATGTAAAAAATATTTTATGCAAATGGCAACTGAAAGAGAGCAGAGGTGGCTATACTTATATCAGACAAAATAGATTTAAAATGAAAATGACTAAAAAAGAGACAAGGAAGGTCATTATATGGTGATAAAAGGGTCAATCCATCAGGAAGACATAACAATTATAAAAATATATGCACCCAACATTAGAGCTCCTAAAAATGCAAAAGCAAATATTTACAGAATTGAAGGGAGAAATAGACAGTAATACAATAATAGCAAGAGACTTCAACACCTCACTTTCAATAGTGGGTAGCTCATACAGACAGAAAATAAGAAACTAGTAAGCTTAAAAAACACTATATAGCAAATGGACCTAACAGACATACATACAACACCATCCACCAGCAGCAGAATACACATTCTTCTCAAGTGCATACAAAACATTCTTTAGTATAGATCATATGTTAGGCTACAAAACAAGTCCTAACATATTATAAAAGGTTAAAATTATGTCAAGCATCTTTTCAATCATAATGGTATAAAATTGAAATCAGTAGCAGGAGGGAAAGTGAAATACATGGAATTAACTTGTTCCTAAACAATAAAGGAATCAAAGAGGGAATCAAAAGGTAAATAAAAAATATATTGAGACAAATTAAAATAGAAATGTAGCATACTAAAACTTATGAGATTCAGCAAAACTAGTTCTAAGAAGGAAGTTTATTGTGATACATTAACAAAAAGAAATATCTCAAATAAATAACTTTGCACCTCAAGAAACTAGGAAAAAAGATCAAGTAAGCCCTAAGTTAACTAAATTATTAACAGAAAATAATGAAGATCAGAGCAAAAAATGAATGAAAGAGCAACTAGAAAAAACAATACAAAAGATCAGTAAAACTTAGTTGATTTTTTAAAATGATAATTGACAAATCTTTAGCTAGACTAAGAAAAAAGAGAGAGAAATAAAATTATAACTGAAAAACGAGACATTACAACTGATGCCACAGAAATACAGATGCTTAAGCGATTACTATAGATAATTACATGTCAACAAATTGAATAACCAAAAAGAAATGGATAAATTCCTAAAAACATTCAAACTACCAAGACTATATTATGAAGAAATATAAAATCTGAACAGATTAATAATGAGTAAGAATATTGAATTAGCAAGCTTTCTATACAAGAAAATTCCAGTAACTGATAGCTTCACTAGAGCATTGTACCAAACATATAAATAACACCGATTCTTTTCAAAATTTTCTAAAAAATAAAGACAAAGACCACTTCCAAACTCCTTTTACAGGATTAGCATTATTCTGATACCAAACCCAGAAAAGAAATGCTGCAAAAAAGAAAATTGCAAGCCAAAAATCTCTGATGAACATGTATGCAAAAGTGATTCAGCAAAATATTAATAAACTGAATTCAAAAGCATAAAAAAGAATCAGATACCATGATCAAGTGGGATTTATCCATGGGATACAAGGATGGTTTGATATAGGCTCCCAAAAAAGTACTACATTTACAGAATAAAGAATATCATTTGATTATCTCAACAGATGCATAATAATAATAAATAATAATATCATTTGATTATCTCAATAGATGCATAATAAATAATAGATGTATTTGACAAAATTCAACAATTTATCATGATAAAACCTCTCAACAAATTGGGTAAAGAAGAAATGTAACTCAACATAATAAAGGCCATATATGACAAACCCATAGCTTACACTATTTGAAATGGTGAAAAACCCAAAATCTTTCCTTTAAGATCAGGAAGAAGACAGTGATGCCCTCTTTTCCCACTTCTATTCAACTGGAAATGCTAGCCAGAGAAATCAGAAATCAGAAAAAGAAATTTAAAAAAGCATTCAAATCAGAAAGGAAGAATAAAAACATTACAGAACACAAAAATCAACATGCAAATTTCATTTCTATACACTAACAATGAACTACTGGAGAAAAGAATTTCAGAAAAAGTATCATTTACATTAGCATCAAAAATAAATAAGTAAAATGCTTGAAAAATTAACCAAAGAGGTGAAGGATCTGTACATGAAAACTATAAAATATGGATGGAAAAAAGTTGAAGAATACAATAGATGGAAAGATATCCTGTATTCATGGATTGGAAAAATTATTGTTAAAATGTCCATGCTACTCAAAGTGACCTACAGATTCAATGAAATTCCTATCAAAATACCAATGACATTTTTCATGAAAATAAATTCCTGTGGAAACACAAAAATGATCCCAAATACTCAAAGCAATCTTGTACAAAAAAGGAAAATCAGAGATATCATACTTTCTTGTTTCAAAATATGCTACAAAGCTATCATCAAAACAGTATGGTACTAGGGTGAAAACAGTAATATGAACCAGTGGAACAGATTAGAGATCCCAGAAATAAATCCACGCATGTGGCAAATTGATCTTTTATGTGAATGCCAAGAATGCACAACAGAGACAGGAAAGTTCCTTTGATAAATGGTGTTAGCACAACTGATGGCCATATGTAGAAGAGTCAAATGAGATCCTTCTCTTATACCATATACAAAAGTTAACTAAAAATAGAGTAAATACAGAAGTGTAAGGCCTATTAAGTCACTAGAATAAAACATAGGGGAAAAAAAACCTTTTTAGCATTGGTCTGGGAATTTATTTTTGTGGCTATGACACCAAACACTCTGGCACAAAAGCAAAATAGACAAATGGAATTTTTTTTCTTTTTTTTTGAGTCAGAGTCCTACTCCGTCGCCCAGGCTGGAGTGCGGTGGTACGCTCACAGCCACCCCAGCGTTGACCTGCTGGGCTCCGGTGATTCTTCTGCCTCAGCCTTCCAAGTAGCCGGAATTTCAGGCGTGTGTGGTACCATGCCTGAAGGACTGTGTCAAGCTAAGAAGCTTCTGCACAGCAAAGACCCCGGAGTACATTGTGCTGAGTAAAATAACCCAGACACAGAGACACAAATACTGCATAGATTTTACTTATATGTGGAATCTAAAAAAGTCAAACTTATTGAAGCAGAAAGTAAAATAATAGTTGCTAAGGGATGGGGGTTAGGGGAAATGAGGAGATGTTGATCAAAGGGTAAAAAGCTTCAGCGATGTAGGGTGAATAAGTTCTGTTGTAGAGCATGATGGCCATAATTTATAATACTGTATTGTATCCTTGAAATTGGCGGAGAATAGGCCTTGATTGTTCTTACCAAACATATGCAAGTGGTAACAATGTGAGGTGATGATTATGTTAATTAGCTTGATTATGGCAATCGATTCACAGTATGTATGTAGATCAAAACATCACATTGTGTATTTTAAATGTACACTTTTTTATTTTTCAATTATATCTCACTAAAGCTAGGACTGGGGGAGAAATTTTAGAACTCTTGTAGAGGAAGTAAGTAGGACATTTTCAAACTATTGATTTTATTTATACAAAAGACTTAGAGAGGGTGTATGAGTTTAAAGTTGCAAAACAAACCTTTCTGAAATCTACTGGCTTAAAACAAAAATCATTATTCTGTGTTGACAGTTTGACCTGGGCACTTCTAAGATGGCTCAGCTTGATTCACATGTGTTTGCTGGGGCTTGCACGTCGAGTCTGGGGTCTCAGTGGAGGTAGCTACCTCACCCAATGTCATCTCTGCATTCTACTGGTCAAAGAAAGCCACAGGCCAACCCAGATTCAAGGGGCAGAGAAATGGACACCACTGCTTAATGAGAGTCACCATAAAGAATTTGTGGTCATTTTTTGCACTCTACCATATAGGATTTCCAATTTGACAAAAACTTAGTTATTTACATAAAAATGCTAAGTTGCAAATCTCCAAGAAATCACTTAATTATCAGTAATAAAAAAATTAAGTCATGGTGCTAGAGACAAGGCTGAATTACCACTTATTCTCTCTCTATGAAATGATGTTAGAAGATTATTGTCATTTAACAAGGAATCAAATATATTGAGCCACAAATATGTAGGAAAACAATTCTTTCATGGTGGGTGTGATCCACAAAATGTGTCTTTGAGATTCAGCTGAGATGAGGCCTTGCTGTGTTGCCAAGCTGAAGTACAGTGGCTATTCATCGGTGCCATCATAGCACTCTATAACCTCAAACTCCTGACCTCAAGATCCTCCTGCCTCAGCCTCCTGAGTAGCTGGGACTACAGGTGAGCACCGCTGTACTCCTCGAAATTCAGTCTAATTAACGTTCGGTTTATGTAAACCAGATGTCAGCATCATGCTTGGGAGATTATAAGGTCTGGATTTGGATAAATTAACACTACTTAACAGTTGAGAGATTTGGGAAAAGTCACCTATTTCTTTGAGAATTCATTTTTTATCTTAATAAAGGAGTAATATTTATTTTTCATAGACGCTAGTATATTATATCATGTATTATAGGGCCTAACACTCTGCTGGTATATCACAAGCAGACAGCATTCCATCTCTATTAAAAATGTCCTCTGTGTTCCAGGTTTTGTTCTAGAAACTGGAGTCGCAGTAGTGAGCCAGACAAAATTCATAAAATTGCTACCCTCAAGAAGGTTACACATCAACAAGGAGCTTATATCTAGTAGGAAACTGACACACACTTGAGAAGCTTATAATCTAATGAGGAGCTTACGTTTTGGGCCTCGACAAATCGTAGTTCCCTTTTTTAGCATAAAGATGAATAAAAAAACACTATAGCAGTCTGTGGAGATTTTCTACATTTCCCCCTTAAAAGTATACATTAATTGATAAAAAAAGAGTTTATGGAGAGAAGATGCTAGGGGTTCACATAGAATGAACCTGCCCAAACTGTAAATCGAGGCTAAATTATTTACGATTACTCTAATCCAGTTAGCTAGGAAAATTGGCTCTCTGTCACATTTAAAAGAAAGATTCTTATCAAAGGCAAGCTGTTCCCTTGTTTCTTTGGTATCCTGAAGAATTAAAAGAAAATCTAATTTAGGAAAGCTTTTCTTTCTTTTAAAAAACCCCCAACCCTCAATATATTGAAAAAGCTTTGAAAAATGCATTCCTTATCTATATCACAATTATATGGAAAGCATCAAATAATGAGTTTGTATACATTTCCTTTTAACATCTCATTCTGTAACAATAACATTACAATATGCATTAAACCTATTTATTTATTTATTTTTCCTACGGATGGATAAATTATCCTTAGGCAGGTACCTGGCTGAGAAGAAAATCACGTCAATTTTTTATTAAAGTTACAATTACAGGCAGAGCTCCTTTTAAATCTTGTCTATCTTTAAACTTTGGCAATTGGTTTTGTGCTTGTGATTAAACAGGGTATTTTTGAAAATGCTAGGAATACTAGGAAAATAGATAAATCTCTCTTTTTATTTTTAATTCAGCTGTAAGCCTACTAATGCTTTAAGATTTTAAAAATTGTATTTTCTTGGGTTTTACACATGAATTAAAAGTGATAAAAAGAGCGTAGTTACTTTGTCTACACATGATTGAGAAAATGTGGAATGTCAGCTTATTGACTAATACGGGGTATTTAAAAATACAGCCTATAATTAGAAAAACTCATTTTAAAAAGGCTTCTCCCTCTAACAGTAGTTAGGTGTTTTGCTTATTTTACATACAGTCCAAACTTGATAGTGTACTTGAATTGAATTTATGTTTTTATTTTAATATTATATCCTTTTCTGTCTTTCCTGGCTGGAATATAGCTTAATATTCAGCTAAGCCATTTTCCGGAGTCTACTTTCTATTATTTTTTCTACTGTTTTCTTTACAAAAATAACTTTTGTCTCTTTACTCTTTTTAGTTTATTAAAGCCAGGTTCCCCTCCTTTGGCCTTTATTTTGAAGGATGGTTTGATCAAAGGTAAGGATGGTTGGCTTGACTTCTCAGTGTAGTTTTATGGTAGTAACTTGTATTATAGGATTTATCTTTTGACTTTTCCCTCCACCTTAAACCAAGTACTTTATTAGTTATGCGTTATGATCAAGGTTGTGTAACCTTCATCTTCACACTACTCTTCCTCCAAAAACCCGTTAGTCTTGTAAATAGATAGTTTAAATCTCTGGATTGGGATTGCCTCAGCTGGACTGATCAATTCTTTTTTTTTTTTTTTTTTTTACTTTTTTTATTATAAAGATGTGGGGTACAATTCAGGGTTAGGTATACAAACGTTGAGTATGCTGATACCCTTGTTGATGAGGTGTGCCCCTCCCTCCCCTAGCAGTTTCCCTCAACTGCCAGTCCCAGCCCCCCGCCCCTGACAGTTTCCTGCTACTGCCAATCCCTTTCTTATAGCATTATAATTGTTCAAGGTCCATTTATGAGTGAAAAACACATGGTGCTCTGTTCTTTGTTTCTGTGATAGATCACTGAGTCTGATCGACTCTAAATCCATCCAAGTTGCTGCGAAGTCCATATGTTTGTCCTTCTTTATGGTTGCATAATATTCCATTGTGTATATGTTGGGCTGATCAATTCTGTGTCTTTCCCATCTTAGTCATTATCAACTCTTTTTTATGTAATATATTTTTTCTGTAAAGGGTAATATTTTGCATAAAGCACAGAACATAACACAAAAACATTGATAAATTAAACTTTATCAACATGGAAATCTTTTGCTCATTGAAAGACATCACTGAGAAATTGAAAAGACAAGTAACATTTCTGACAAAGAACTTGTATCCTATTATATATATGGAACTCTTACAAACAATCAAACTATAAGAAACCAAACAATAAATATTTGACCAGACACTTCACCAAAAAGATACACAAAAAGTACCCAGGTCATAAAGATAATGCAAATTAAAATCATGATGCAATACTACTGTGTAAAATGAAAATGACCCAAAATACTAAATATTGGTGAAGATGAGAAGTAACTGAAACTCTCATACATTGCCAGAAGAAATACAAAATGGTAAGGCCATTTTGGAAAACAGCCTGACAATTTAATATAAAATTAAATCTATGCTTACTGCAAAGCTGATAGATTCAACTCCTAGTTATCTTCTAACTAAAGAGAAATGTATTTGGATGCTCCTAGAAGCTTATTTATTTATTTTTTTGAGTTGGAGTCTCACTCTGTCGCCCAGGCTGGAGAACAGTGGCACTCTCACGACCACCGCAGCCTTGAGCTACTGGGCTCAGGCGATCCTTCTGCCTCAACCTTCCACATAACTGGAACTACAGGCACGCGCTACCATACCTGGCTTATTTTTTGATTTATTGTAGAGATGAGGTCTCACCATGTTGCCCAGGCTGGTCTCAAGCTCTTGAGCTCAGGCAATCCTCTTACCTTGGCCACCCAAAGTGCTGGGATTACAGGCTTGAGCCACTGCACCCAGCTTAGAAGCTTTATTTATAATATAAAAAGAAATGTCCATCAGAGGTTGAAAAGATCAATAAAGCATGCTATTGTACAATGGAACCCTGCCCCGCAATGGAAGGAAAAGAATTACTGCTACATACAACAACGTGAGTCTATCTTAAAAACATCATGGTCGGTGAAAGAAATCAGACACAAAAAACTTCACACTGTATGATTTCATTTATATAAAATTTTTAGAAGAGGCAAAACAGTAGCAACAGAAAGCAGATCAGAGGTCAGACCAGAGGAATGATTGCAAAAGGGCACTAGGGAACTTCTAGAAAGATGGAAATGTTCTGTGTCTTGACTGTGGTAGTGGTTATACAGTTTTATGCCTTTGTCAAACTTCAGGGACTGTAACCTTAAAACAAGTTGATTTTTTTCTATGTTAGTTATGTTTCAATAAACTTGCTTAAAAAGGGAATACTTATTTCTCATTTCTCATCACTTAACTACTATTAATATTTTTAGCAAACTTTCAATTTAAGAATAGAACATTTCAGAAAGTGGAAAATCATAGCTGTGCAACTCAAAGAATTTTTACAAAGTAAATACATCCATATCACTGTGACCCAGATCATGAAGTAGAACACTACTGGCATTCCAGAAGAATTCTTCATGACTCCTTCTAGGCAGTAACCTCAGTGATCAGTGACCCCAGAACTTAGTTTTGTCTATTTTTGAAAATTTTATGCACATATATGTGAAATCACATGGACTCATTTATTTCATGTTTTTTTAGCTCAAAAATATCTTTGCAAGATTCGTCCAAATTGCATGTAATTGTAGTTCATTCATTATTATTTTGGTGTTTCACTGTATAAATATGGCATAATTTATTTATTCATTCTACTGTGAATTATTATTATATCATTTACAGCATTGGAATATTAAAAATAGGATTTCTGTGAATATCTTGTATCTATCTCTTGATGAACAGACTGTAAACGTGTTTAGGTATATACCTAGGAATAGAATTGCAGGATTTTAGGATTTGCATATACACAAATTGAGTAGATATTTTCAAATAATTCATCAATTTGGATGTACTAATTACATGCTCACCAGAAGTATATGAGCATTCTATTTGGTCTACATATTGATTTTTTAAAAATTTTAATTTTCCATAGAGGATGAACTAGTTTACACTCCCACCAATAGTGTAGAAGTGTGTTCCCTTTTCTCTGCACCTGTGGCAGCATCTGTTGTTTTTTGATTTATTAATGATGGCCTTCCTTACTGGAGTTAGGTGGTATCTCAATGTGGTTTCAACATTTTCTCTTTGTCTTTTAGTATGATATGCCTAGGGGTGTGTGTGTGTGTGTGTGTGTGTGTGTGTGTGTGTGTGTGTATGCTGCCTGGCATTCTCCAGGTTTCCTGAATCTGTGATTTAGTATCTGTCATTAATTTTGGGAAGTTATAATACACTATTAAAATATTTTTTCCTGCTCCATCTTCTCTTTCTTCCTCCAAGTATGCATATATTATATCTTTTGAAATTGTCTTATGACTCTTAAATATTTTGTTTTATGGTCTTTTTTCTCTTTGCATTTTTTTTTTTTTTTGAGTTGGAGTCTCTCCATCGCCCAGACTGGAGTGCAGTGGTCGCTCCCGACCACCGCAGCCTCGACCTGCTGGGCTCCGGCAATCCTTCCGCCTCAGCCTTCCAAGTAGCTGGAACTACAGGCGTGCGCTACCACGCCCAGCTAATTTTTTGATTTATTGTAGAGACAAGTTCTCACCAAGTTGCCCAGGCAGGTCTCGAACCCGCGGGCTCAGGCAATCCACTAACCTCAGCCTCCCAAGGTGCGGGATTATAGGCTGAGCCAGTGAGCCCAGCTTCTCTTTGCATTTCAATTTGGCAAGATCCTATAAACAGATCTTCAAACTCACTGATTCTTTCCTCAAGCCCGTGCATTCTCCTGATGAACATATTAAAGGCATTCTTTATTTCTGTTAATGTTTTTTATTTCTAGCATTTTCTTGTGATGTTTTTAAAAGTTTCTTTCTGTCTGCTTCTGTTACCCATCTGTTTTGCATATTGTTTACATTTATCATGAGAGTCCTTAACATATTAGTGATGGCTATTCTAATTTTCTTCCTGATAATTCAAAAATCTGTCATCTCTCAGCCTTGTTCTGATGCTTGTTTTTTCTCTTCAGAATAGTCTTCTCTTGCCTTTTAGGAAGCTCTGTAATTTTACTGAAAGATGGAGATGCTGTATCACATAATAGCAACTGAGATAAATGGGTCTTCAGTGTGAGGTTTTATGTGAATTTGACTAGGAGTTGAGCTATGTTTAAGGTCTGCTGTAGTTGTAGCTGTGAGTTGTTTTAGTTTCTTCTAGTGTCCTTTAGTCTTTGGGTTTTCCTAAGGAACTCCCTCTAAAATAGCACTTTTCCAGCTGTTTTCCACTGTTATTATGTTACTCCTGTTGATGGGTGGCAAAGTGCAGGGAGGGAAAGCACTACAATCTTATGACCGAATCTCAGTCATTTCCTGGACCTGCATCCCTAGTCTATAACCTTTCAAGTGATAATTAGCTTCTCCCCTGTCCACCAGGCCATTAGGAAAGCTAGAGAAGGCAGAAGTGACTTAGAGATTCCCCTAATTGTCCTTCTCCCAGCTGGGGTCTGGTAAAGTCTTTTCCCTGCTGAATAGGACTTTGTTGTAGAGAATGTTCTGGGCATATTTCAGAATGGTTCTTCTTCTCCTCTCCTTGACATCCTCAGGTGGGGATTGTGTTGTTGGTAGCTTTTCACCATGAGACCCTCTTGACATTCCTGAGTTAAAACCTGTGGGGCTACGCTTTCAGGGCCCCTCCCACTGCGGGAGATTTTCTGTCCTCTCAATAAATCCTGCTTTCCAACCCCCCCCACCAAAAAAAACCTGTGAGTGTGAGGAGCTCCTAGAACTGTGACTGCCCCCCACCAGCCCTGAGGTCTCTGTCAGGCTAGACAACACTTAGTCTCCAGCAGTCCATCAAAGACACCAGTTAGTTTACGACCCTGAGCCAGTTGCTCCAGGTAAGGCGATCTTGGTGTGATTTCCTGCATTCCACTGCCTCTCCCAATTTTCCTATGGCAGTGTGCCCTGACAAATTCTCTCTGGTGAGTCCCAGAAAAGTTGATTTCTTTTATTCGTTCAGCTTTTTTTCTTATTGTAAGAATGGAAGTGGTGACTTCCAAGCTCTTTACGCGTCAGAGCTGAAACTGAAGAACATCTGTTATTTCTTCTAAATTTTATACTAGGGTCTGCTTGTTTAGGTTTTAACTTGGGTGACCATAGGTTTGCCTGGGATCTTAGTTAAATCAGTTATAAATAAGCTTAAGCCTGTAACTTATTTTAACACCTCCTTTTAACCTCAAGTGTTTCTCAGTTTCAGTGAAAATCATACGGTGATCCTTGAAATGGCATCCTTGGGAATAAAAAGTGAAAGACTTCAGTGACAAAGGCAGTTATTATTATTATTATTTTTTCTCTTGCACCTATCTAATTTTGTTACTGAAATATCATACACTATTTTTTCCCCTTCTTTCCTTTCTTAGTATCTCTCCCCCTCACCATTTGTTTTCATTTTTGTTCCTTTCACAAAGACTCCCCATGGGGTAACTAGAATAAGTTCTGCCGAGACAATTAGGGCCCTCTGTGGCCATGTAGCATAACTATCAGGACTGAGATTTGAGAAGACTTAACTATTTGTTCCAGAAAATTCTTATCTAGAAATATATGGTGTGTAAACAAGTAAGTAACTTTACTGTTTGCTTCAGGAAATTACTAATTTGTCCAGGAAAATTGTTGTCTCACTTGGTCAAAGAATTGGCTTATCCAAAAGAGCTTACTTATGAAGACTCGCTTCAATATGTGTACCAAATGCAGACTATTATTAATTCATTTGCTCAATTTTAATCAGTTGCCCACAGTGAAACTTACCGATTTGAGCACAGATCTCAAGACCACGTATATATATATGTTTCAAAACGATTGTCTGTCTCTCTCTCTCCCTCTCTCTCTCTCCTCTTATTCCTCCCCCTTTTGAAAATGACTAAGACTCTCTTTAGGTTGGTTTTTTTGTTGTTGTTATAATAGCCTTAATCAATTTACCTTTGCTTGATCAACAGGTTATTCTGATGGCTCTAAACTCCTAATAGTATTAGAATTTCTGGACAAATACAATAATTATACTTCACTATACTCCTTAAAACACTAACTTTTCCTGAAAAAAAATTGGAGAAAAAAGATACAATTTTTCTTTAGTTTTCATTGCCTGCTTGTACCTGACCCATATCCTTCTTCCACCAAGTCCCATAAAGAACCATTAATTCTGACACTATTCCTATGAATTAAAAATATTCTTATCTCAACTCTACAGGTGGAGAACTTGGGACAGAAGCTAATTGACTTGCTCAAGGTCACTAAGTGGATCCATAGCCTGACTGGCTGGGATATAGCCCAGGTCTCTTGACTCTCAGCCCATGCTCTGCGTACCAGATGTGACACCATTCTGCTCTGCCATCCCTGAGCGATTGGCCTTGTTTCCTTCCTGGCTGGCAGAGGTTTGCCCTGTGTGCTAATGTCATTTCTGCAGTTTATGCTTTGAATTACTTTTTCACCTGGCCAACTTTGCAGTGCTGCAGTATTTTCAGGGCATGGCAAAACATGCTATAAGATAAAACTTTTTTTTTAAATGACACCGTATGGGAGGTAGGAGAATTCTTAAAAACACTGAGTCTTAAGTATATATGGCTTCACAGTGACAAAAAAATTCAAGTGGATTTTGAAACTAAGTTTCTTTTTCTTTTCTTTTTTTTTAATGGCAAGGACTCTGTCACCTGGCCAGGCTAGAGTGCAGTGGCCTGATGGTAACTCACTGTGTCACTGCAGCCTCACACTTGGGGCTCAAGCAGTCCTCCTGCCTCAGCGACCTGAATCGCTTGGACGACAGGCACATGCCACCGTAGCCATCTGAGCCTTCTTTAATAGCTAAGATGTACACAGCTGACTGTACCCTGCACATTTTTTAAAAATAGCTAAGCCAATTTTTATTTGTAGTCTAGGGTATCTGATAATTGACAAATTATATTGAAATAGAGCATCCTTCATGTAAACTCACTTAATTTAGGCAGGACATCTTTGAATTACAACTTCTATTCATCTCCATCCTGTCAATAAGTCTCAAAAAATGTCACGAATTGAAATGATTTGTCTTTTCATGGGTTCCACTTTCTTTTGCTTTATATCTACTTTTCCCATTCATTAGAACAGTGTTTACTGCAAAGCTACCGCCATGATTTGCTCCTTTGTGGGCCAAACCTGATTACATAGACTGTTTCTATATTAAGATCTACTGAAAGCTTGATCATTTTCATTCACCTCGGAAAACATAAAGAAAGGAAGTGTCTGAGACTTTGTGAGGGGTAATTAGAAAAAAGATTTTGGGGAGCCTTAAGTGAGTTCCTCACTTAAAAAGAGAAGATCCTAAGAATACTTTGTAACTTTTCCCCAGTTAAAACAAGAACATGATGGCCTCCCGGGACTTCATGAGAAGGTTTAGGATGTGATCACCTGACTTGAGATTCCTGGCATCTCAGAAATATGACTCCTAATATTTTAAAGGGGAACACAAAATGTCCCCCCGTTTCTTTACTTAGAACTGCATTAACAACTTTTCTTTAAAAAAAGATTTTCATGGTATCTCAATGTGGTTTTGATTTGCATTTCTCTGACGCTTAGTGCTGTGAACCTTTTTTCATGTGTCTGTTGGCTGCTTGTACATCTTCTTTTTATATTTACTTTTCAAATTCTTCTCAAAAGGTCATTTCAGTATTGTGAACACTTCTTCAATAATATGAAAGTTAAAACATTTTCCCTGGATTTTTTTTTCT
>CAUYQG010036609.1:0-11338 GCA_963574415.1 Tarsius wallacei | reverse complement strand
GCTGGGTGTGGTAGCGCTCGCCTGTAGTTCCGGCTACTCGGAAGGCTGAGGCGGAAGGATCGCCGAAGCCCAGCAGGTCGAGGCTGCGGTGGCCAGGAGCGGCCACTGCACTCCAGTCTGGGCGAGAGTGAGACTCCAACTCAAAAAAAAAAAAAAAAAAATTGTACGTATTTTTCCCCTCTGGTAAAAAAAAATATAGATTTCAATATGGAATCAAATGAGTTGAAAAGTATCATTTGAGAAACATAATGCAAAAACAGAAAGATAATCCTGTATTGAATATGGACAAGGCAAGTTTTCCTTTATTTTTATATTAGGAGAAAATGATCACTTATCAAATAAGTTTATTTTGCATCTTAAAAGTTCCAGAGCAGGTGGCATTAGGAGACAAAGCAGAGGAGATTAAAAAGCTTAACTGGGGATAGGAATAAAATAAAAGGAAAATCTCAAGAGGGTTGATGATGTCTACATATGTACTGTGAAAGACTTTTCCATGAACCATTTAAATTACACCCTTTGAACTGTTGATATCCTCAACTGTATTATTTCCATCTTAATGCATGTTTAATGGTAAAGGAATCTCTCCTGCAAGACAAACAAAAGTTCAATACGTTTAAGACAAAAATATTAGCCATTAAATAGAAACTATAGAGAGTTAGCAGGGTGGCTTGAAAACATCAAAGACAGGTAGATTAGAGTTGCAAAAGGAGGTGAAACCATTCAGAACTGGTGAAAAACAAGGGAGTGACACTTGCTAGTCAAAATGTTAGTGTTGTTTTACTCAATTAAATTGGGGTTCTTAGACTGTTCTATCTTACCTGTTAGATTGCTTTCTGTGCACTTTATCATTCCCAAGTTAGGCTTTAGGCAGATAGAGGATGGGTGTCACATAAATGTCTTCAGACACAAGAATGTTTTGGTTCTGAAATCAGCATGAAATTTTAAGTAAGAATAATCTAGACAGTTAAAATAAGATAAAATTTCAAAAATCTCTGACCCTTGTAATACACTTCAGACCAAATGTAGTGAGCTTCTTAGCTTAGTGAATATTTTTGAACAGTTATGATTAATTTTCAATAATTTCATTCAGAGGATTTTACAATTTTAATTTTGTATTTAAATTATAAAAATACAGTATTTTCTTTTCATTATTTTTCTGGTAACATTTGTCATAAAATGAGAAATGCAAACTGCAAGTTGAATAGAGGCTGGTCATTAGCTGATTCTGCTGCTGTATATCTCTATTTCCAAAACAATCATTATTTGTAATTATATTTTGTTTCCCTAATGATGGTTAAAAAAGTGACTCCCCTAGAACAAAAACCTAGCACAATAATTCTACACAACCGTAACTTGACAGCAATAGCTCCAGAAACAAAATTATGCCATGACAGCAGGAAGTACTTTTCCACTGTGTCTTTTAAGGATAAGACAGTGCATGGAGCCTGGAAAATTATCATCATCAAAATTTTGAAATTATTTGTACTTTTGCCAGACAAATCACAAACAATGCAAATATTTGAGCAGTATCTGAACCACTAAAATGTATAAAATTATGTATAAAATAGGATTATTTTCAATCTAACACAGGAAAGTATTAATTTTCAATAGTTTTGTTACAGTAAAAGCACGGATTTAGTCTGTGAATCATGCATTTCTTAGACTGTTCTATCTTACCTGTTGGATTGCTTTCTGTGCACTTTATCATTCCCAAGTTAGGCTTTAGGCAGATAGAGGATGGGTGTCACATAAATGTCTTCAGACACAAGAATGTTTTGGTTCTGAAATCAGCACAGATCTTTCTTAGGGTATTCATGTTTCATTCTTCTCTGTCTTCTAAAGTATATTATTCGTTGTGCCCCAGAAAGTCTATATTCCTTCCAAACAAGTTTTCAGGTTCTATGTTTCAGTCCACAAGACTTCCTTAAAAAGAATAAACTTCTCCCAACACCTTCTCATATTTTCTCAAATAACAATTTATATCTTTACTTTTTCAGTTCAATCTTATCTCTACCATAAAGTCATTTTGATCTATAAAATCCTTTACTTCAAGTGAAAATACAAGTCTTCTGTTCTGAAAACTTATATAAGTTTATAGCACCTCTATAATACTACTCACTTTTAACTTTTGAGGTGAGTCATTTATGCATAATAAACAGAGTCTACTCTGCCATAATAAACACATATTCAGTAAGTAGAGGGATCATGTATTACATGTGATAGGCATCTACAAAGAAAGCACTAAATTCTTGTAGAATATTCAGTGTTGAGTTTTGAACATAGGAGTACATAATTCTGTATATATTTAACAAATCCTTGTCAGTAAATATTAATTCTGCTTTACTACCACTAACCTATCTCTAGTAAAATCTGGTGATAGTAAGGATAGACAGGACAATCTATATAACTGGCTACTTAAATTTCCAGATCTCAGAATAAATTGTATAGTGAACAAGGAGAATGAGCTTCCTCAACTTTTTAATTCAAGGATGTTGGTTTGTTTATATTTTGACACAGATGCCAGTAAATAAAACAGGAAATACAATGTACATATGAAGTCATGTCTACAATAAATTGATCAGAGCATATAGGAGAAAGAATAGACTCTCAAAATCCAGTAACTCTCACTAACATAAAGACCCAAAGTAAATCTTATATTATTAACTATAATGTATTTCTTTATGACCTCACAAATTTGCCTTTATCATAATAGTTTACCAAAATCTTTTCTAGAGCATTCAGAGGAGTTAAGTGATAAGTGGCTCCAATAACATTCTGGTTATTTCCTTTACCTTCATTATTGTATGGTGAGGAGGAGTGCAATGAGCATATTCAACATTTATTTGTATTTTAGCTTTAGTACTATAGTAATTAAATTTCTCCTTTTATATTGAATTATTTCACTTCTTTAGTCAAAATAATGCAAATTATTTCAGGATTTTATCAATTTTCTCTACATGTTTTGTGTCTCTTTTCTAGTAAGTTATAAGTCCTGAATATACTCAATTTCAAATAAATTCAACTAAATATATCTTTAATTAATTTCTATCTGTCCTCAGAAAGTGAATTCCATCTCTGAAAATCTAACCTTTAAATAATAAATAACTGACCTTGTCTATAATGTTAATTATTATTGACATTTATTATAACTCTATATATATATAAATATATATATACACACACACAAACACAAGAATATAATTGTTCTGAGAAAATAAATGAAATACTTAATATACAAATATATAATATACAAATGAACAATGCCTAGAACAGATCATCTATAAAAATAGAACTGACCCAGAATCTAGTTAGTCCAGGAAACCAGACCACACAGTCTGTAGTAATTGGTCACAAACTATTTTCTAATATTGTGTAATGCAAACAACCACTATTTTAATGCTTTAAGGTGATTTATATATATTAAGTGCTTTTCATAAATTTTAATTACTTGCCAGAATCTATCATTTGACTTACAAGTAGTAGGTGCTAAGTAAATATTGGTTAAAAAAGTGGACTAATATTCTTTGATTTTTTAATCATTTATTTCATGATATCTTGGTAGCTATAGTAATAGCCTAATAAAAATTTACTCATGTAATATCATTGGTTTATAAAACAATTTTTAAAAATTAGAACTTATATGTTCCACTGACTTTGCTGAAACATGTAATTTATAAGTTGCTATCTTATCAAATATACAAATTATGGTTTTTTTCCTAGGATTACTTAAACAGTTGCTTACTGGATAGAGTGATCGATACAATCAGGGGAAATCTCAATTTTGTTTTCACATTCCAAATATCTTCAAGTAGATGCTCTTTGTTTGCTTGATTATTTTGCTCGTGTGTCTTTTGAATTGTGTTTTTCAGTGACTTGAATATCTCTATGTATTACTTCCAAGGTTAAACTAACTAAATCACTATTCTTTCCCAGTATCCATGTGTATGATACCGAGTACAATTAGGCATCATTATGCTGGTTGATAAAATCCCACTGAGCTTTTTTTAAAGGTGGTTTTCAATTTTATGTTTTTTAAAAAATCTCCTACACACAACTAAAATCTTTGTGATATTTTTGTATTTTTTTGTTGTCTACTGCTATTCTCTTCAATTTCACACATTTCATTCAAGTGTATACTAAAGGTGGGAAAATATGAGAAGGACTGAAATTAAAAAAAAAACAACTATACCTTCTATTTGATATTTAGTAAGCATTCTATAATATTTGAACTTTCATCTTGTCTTTTATTTTCATTTTGTTTTTTGCTTATTTTCTGTTTTAATGCAGTATATGCAATATGTTAGAAATTTAAAATGGAAGTGTCTTTTAAAAGTCTTAATTTTGAAATAATTTCAAGAATCTAGTATATTTCTAGTTCAGAAGTATTATTTTTCCTAAAGTGACAAATGATAATGATGAAATGATGCTGATAATGATAGTGAAATAATTTTAATCGAGGATAACCTATTATTCTACTTTTTGTTTTGAAACAGATTTAACTTTAAAAAAATTACCTTACATTACAGCGTTCACAATGCTTAGGTAGTAGTTTTATTTTATTTTTTTCCCAATGTCCTCCAATACATTATATTCCCTTATTTTGTAGAAAGAGGATTGCCCTTGTAGGTAACTCTAAACTATCGTTTGCTATGTATCAGCATTTTCTTCAATTCTCCTTTAGGGGACCTTTCCTTTTTATTTCATGATAAAGCCGAAAAATAGAATGAGCCCAAGGGTGTTATTTAATTACATGCTTTCTCAGCTAGAAATCAAATAGGTCACTTCTCACTGAATGAAACCTTAATGATAAAGGAAGAAGGCATCAGAAATATTACTAGAATAATGATAGTCAAAGGAGATTTTTTTCTGATACCAGACAAATTGAGATAATTTTCTAAGTCTCCACTAATAGTAACCAATAGGATACCCCTCAAGGTTGACTTCCCAGCCCAAGCCATTAATGCCATTATTTTTTTCCTATTAAATCTATGTCTGTCCTCCAATTCATAGTGTTGAACTTTCAGTGATGAAGTCAGTACATGAGTTTCATCCCTATGGCCATAAAAAACTGCACAAGAAATAATGACCTGACCAAAGACAATTTTAATATATATCCCTGGATTTAAAATTGGTATTAGATGATTAGTTTCTAAGAGATTATAGTCTAAGATGTGCTGACTTCTTCAAAAGAGGAATTTTAAAATGTGTGCTTTGTAGAAACAAAGTTGCAGGAAAAAAAAATACAGGTTACAACCAAAGAAGCATACTGTAGATAAACATTGAGAACCATAAACAAGACTATCTTGAGTTTTTGATGTATTTCTATTTTTTATTCCAATTGATTTCTGAGGCATGGCTATATTTTAGTCCATTGCATATTTGAATTCTCAAATAAAGCTTTTTTTATTCTAAAACTCAAGCTGCTTTCTTTTCATTACAAAATATTAATATAAAATCAAGGTCACATAGGCCAACAACACAGCCTTGGCCAGAGGTGAACTATTTTTGCAAATTAGGCTATGCAAATTTCTATTATTCCAGGTCACAGAGTATAGTATCCTAAAATATATTAAACCCATGAATTCTCAAAGTGACAAACTGACAAAAGCAAAGTAATTCTTGGATACATATAGAAATGTTAAAATGTGAATTTTAGGTTAGAAACTTCTAGGATTATATCCAATAGGCACATATCCTCCATGGCCTGTTTTTCTCCTAAATTTCAATTGTTTATCTGGATAGTTTTCAGTTCAGGTGATATCATCTCTCTCTAATTGTATAAATTGCCTGGAATATCAGTAGATGGAGAAAAAATTATCAATGGTGATCCCAACCCAGAAACACCATTCCAAATAGCCTATTTGGTCAAGCTAAGAGTGTTGTGCTGTGCCAAAACTATCACTGCAACAGCTTACGTTTTGTCCTCTTCAGCCTTATCTGTTCTTTCTTAAGTAGAGTGTCTTATATTTTGTTAACAGTAAACCTTTGGGATAAGAATAATATTCCTCATTATACAACTGAGTAAACACGGTCAAAAAGTTACTTGATTGGAAGTAGATGAATGGGGACTAGAACCCAGGCCTGCTGTACTCTAGTAGACTGCCTTCCTACTAACTCATCACTCCTCCACTGGGAGGGCAGATGAGGCTGCATAGTGCGATAATGTGGTAAGTCAGAATTGTACTGAACTCAAATACATGTCCTAACATCTGCTTCTGAGGTATTGAAGATCCTTTAGCTGCTGTGGATTCCCTGTTGCTAAAAAACAAAACAAAACAAAACAAAAATGCTATTAGGATGTAGCATTGAGGTAATGAACTCAAGATAGTGATAAACAATTTTATTTGGATTGAATTGTACTTGTCTGTTTTCAACTTTAAAATTTTAAACATTACTCTTTGAGCTGGTAACCTACAAATTGGATATATAACCAGAGTAATAAGAGAATAACACAAGCATGTATAAACCTGAAGTGACAACTGTATCAATAGAATGACAATAAAGTTGTGACCCAGGTATTTGAAATATAGAGGGAAACAAAAAGTAAGTCTAAGAATGGAAGGTAAAGTTTCAACAGAACATCATAAAGATATTGGTTTGATTTATAATTTTTTTTCTTTTATTTATTTATTTATTTATTTTTTATTGTGATATTGAGGGGTACATTTAAGGGTTAGGTACACAAATATGTCTCATTCAGGCACCCTTGTTTGTAAGAAGTGTCCCACCATCCCCAGACAGGTATTTACTGCCATTAATTGCTTCCCCTATCCCTCCTACCCCCCCATCATTTCCCACCACTGTCAGTCATTTTCTAGTGGTAATACGTTGGGTGATCAAGTCTACTATATGAGTGAGAACATGTGATACTCAGTTTTTTGTTTCTGTGAGAGGTCACTCAGTATTATAGACTCTAGTTCCATCCAGGTTGCTGCGAAATTCATGATTTCATTCTTTCTTATGGCTGCGTAGTATTCCATTCTTGACCCCGACCCCCACATTTCTATACAACTATAATAAACAAAGAGAAACCAAAATAAAAAGCATAAGTCAATTCACAATAGTCATATAATAATGAAATAACTTAGCAAATGCTTAACCAGAGATGTGAAAACCTTTCCAATGAAAACTACAAAACACTGCTAAAAAAAATCAAAGATGACACAAACAAGTGGAAAAATATTCCATGCTTATGCATTGGAAGAATCAACATTGTTAAGACGTTCATTTTACCTAAGACAATCTACAGATTTAACTCTATACCCACCAAATACCAGAAGCACTCTTCTGTGAGGTCGAAACAGCAATACAGGAATTCATATGGAAACATAAACCACCACGAATAGCTAAAATAATCTTCAGCAAAAAATATAATAAACTAAAATAAAGAAGCAGGAGGTATCACAATCCCAGACTTTAATCTTTATTATAAAGTTACAATAATCAACACAGCCTGGTGTTTTTACAAAAACAGGCATATAGACTCATGAAATAGAATTGAGATTTCAGGAGCAAAACCTCAATTTCTCAACCAACTTATCTTTGACAAAGCCTTCATCACCCACTACTGGGGTCAGGTTAGCCTATTCAGCAAATAGTGCTGGAAAAATAGGCTGACCACATGTTGAAGGTTGAAACAGGACCCCTACCTATCCCCATACACAAAAACTATCTCTAAATGGATCACGGACCTAAATGTAAAAGCACAAACAGCAAGAACCTTAGAAAATGCAGAAAGCACTCTTATGGATGTTGGAACTGGCAACCAATTCCTGATTAAAACCCAAAGTTCCCAAGTCATAAGAGATAAGATAGACAAGTGAAACCTCATTAAACTGGCATGCTTCTGCAAAGTCAAAGAACCATCAATACAGCAGGGAGTCAGCCCAAACACTGGAAAAAAATACTTGCCAACTCCATGTCTGACAAAAGCCTAACATCAAGGATCTACAAGGAACTCAAACATGCAGAAAAGAAAAAAAAACAAACAGCCCCATTACAAAGTGGGCAAAATATATGAATAGACACATTTTAAATAGAAGACATAGCCAACAGATTCATGAAAAAATGTTCAACCTCATTAGTCATCAAGGAGATGCAAATTAAAACTACCCTGAGATAACAGCTAACTCCTGTCAGAACGGCCATCATCAATAACTCAAAAAATAACAGATGCTAGAGAGGATGTGGCAAAAAGGGAAAACTTCTGCACTGTTGGTATTAGTGTGAACTAGTATAGCATCTGTAGAAATGTGGCGATTCCTAGGTTCTAAAAATTGACCTTCCATATGACCTCAAATCTCCCCTACCAGGTATTTACCCAGAAGAACTCAAATCAATCTATAAAAAAGATACCTATACACGTACTTTTTTCACAACATTGTTCACAATAGCAAGAACATGGAGCCAACCGTGCTGCTCATCAAAAGAGAACTGGATTTTTTTAAATGTGGTACATACACAAAATGGAATATTACGCAGCCATAAAGTAGGAAAAAATCATGAACTTTGCAGCAACCTGGATTAAATTAGAGTTTATAATACTAAGTGATCTCTCACAGAAACAAAAAGCTCAGTGTCACATGTTATCCCTCATAAGTGCACCTTGAACAACTATTGTGATACAATAAAAAAGGATTGACAGTAGCTGGAAACTGCAGGGTGTGGAGAAGTGGGTGGGGAGGTGAGATTGACAGTAGTCGATATGTGCCTCAGAAAGAGAGGGCACACCTCATCAACAAGGCTACCTGCACAATGAATATTTTTATACATAACCCTGACTAGTACCCCACAAATTTAAAACAAAAATTAAAAGAGGAGAAAAAAAGACAAAAAAAATCATCAAAGTGATCCGGAACCTCAGTGTGACTGTTGACCAGATGGACATAATTGATACTTGCAAAATAGTTCAACCAACGACTACAGAACATAAATTCTACTCATTAGCACATACACCATACTCTGAGATTGACCACATCCTTGGCCATAAATCAAGCACAGACAAATTTCATAAAATTGGAATTTGACCATGCACCTTCTCAGACTACAGTGGAATAAAAGTAAATATCAACACCAGCAAAGTTCTTCCAAAATTCACAGACATGGGAACTAAACAGCATGATGCTAAGTAACTCTAGGGTCAACATGGAAATCAAAACATAGATTAAAAGATACCTGGAAACAAATGAAAATGAAGAAAAATCTTATCAAAACCGTTGGGATGCCATGAAAGCAGTTGTAAGAGGGGAAATCATATTGCTGCAAACCCACATGAAAAAAATGGAAAGATCACATGTTAACAGGCTTGCAAGTCATTTAGAAATCTGGAAAAACAAGACCACCACAAGCCGAACTTCAGTAGAAGAAACCAGATAACCAAAATAAAAGCTCAAATCTGGGACACAGAAGAAAAAAAGATAACACAAAAAATAAATATAACAAAAGACTGGTTCTTTGAAAGAATAAACAAGATTGATGTTCCCCTAGCTAGATTGATCAAGAAAAAGACAGTAAAACTCCCAAACTCAAAACATGAATTGACAACTGATCCCAATAAATACAAAATATTATCAGAGACTACTATGTACACCTGTATGGGATTATAATTGAAAACCTAAAGATAATGGAGGACTTTCTGACGCCGCGTAACCTCTACAGGTGGAAACAAGCAGAAAGAGAGACCATAAATAGACCAACAACAATCCAGAAAATTGACTATGTCATAAGAATATTACCTACAAAAAAAGGCCATGGAACACATGGCTTTCCAGCAAAATGCAACAAAACATACAAGAGGAACTGATACCAATCCTATTGAAAGTATTACAGGGGATTGAGAAAGATGGAACTCTTCCCCAATCATTTTATGATGCTAACAGCACATTGATACCCAAGTCAGGTAAGATCAAACAAAGAAAGAAAACTACATTCAATATCCTTGATCAACATAGATGCTAAAATTCTCAACAAGAGCCTAGGAAACCAGATTCAACAACACTTGTCTAAAATCATCCAACACCACCAAGTAGGCTTAATTCCTGGAATGCAAGGGTGGTTCCACATTTGTAAGACCATAATCATAATTAAATACATCAACAGGCATAAAAACAAAAACCAAATTATCATATCATTAAATGCAGAAAAAACTTTTGATTAAATCAAACTTTCCTTCTTGATAAAATCCCTCGAACATCAAGGCATAGATGGAACACACCTCAAAATAGTAAGAGCCATCTATGAGAAACCCACAGCCAGAATACTGCTAAACAGATGGACATTGGTAACATTTCCCCTGAAAACTGGAACAAGACAAGGATGCCCACTCTCACCACTCCTATTCAACATAAATTTGAAAGTTCTAGCTAGAGCAATCAGAGAAGAGAAGGCAATCAGAGGTATCCAAGTAGGAAAAGGAGAAATCAAATTATCCCTCTATGCAGATAGCATGATTCTGTACCTTGAAAACCCAAGAGAATCTGTCAAAAAACTCCATGCACTAATAAAAAAAATGTTTGACAAAGTCTCAAGGTATAAAATGTGCAAGACACAATGGCATTTCTATACACCAATAATAAACAAATTGAAACCTAAATTAAAAGAACAATTCCATTCACAACAGCCACAAAAAATTAAATAACTTTGCATCTGCCTAACCGAGATGTGAAAGAATTCAAATTAAAAACTATTCAAAGGAATCAAAGATGACACAAACAAGTGCAAAAATATTCCGTGCTCATGCATTGGAAGAATCAACATTGTTAAGATGTCCATTCTACCTAAGACAATCTACAGATTTAACACAATACTCATTAAATTAGCAGCAACATTCTTCTGAGAGCTAGAAACAACAATACAGTAATTCTTATGGAAACATAAACGACCATAAATAGCCAAAACAATCCTCAGAAGGAGCAGGAGGTATTACACTACCAGACTTTAAACTTTATTATAAAGCCACATTAATCAAAATAGCCTGGTTTTGTACAAGAGCAGGCATATAGAAAAAGAAATAGAATTGAGATTCCAGAGGCAAAAACCTAAATTTTTGAACCAATTCATCTTTGACAAAACATCCACCACCAATTACCGAGGAGAGGAGCACCTATTCAATAAATATTTATAGGATAACTGGCAGACCACATGCAGAAGATTGAAATAGGACTCCTACACATCCCCATACAAAAAACTTCTCTAAATGGATGAGAAACCTAAATGTAAAATCTCAAACTATAAGAACCTCAGAAAATGCAGGAGAAACGCTTATGGAAATTGGAACTGGCAACCAATTCCTGATGAAAACCCCAAGTGCCCATGCCATAAGAGATAAGATAGACAAGTG
>CAUYQG010036608.1:0-11821 GCA_963574415.1 Tarsius wallacei | reverse complement strand
TACTTCCTCTTGCCCAGAAGAGAAAAATGAGGCACTTGCTGAGCTCAGGATTTTTACCTTTATTTCTATTTCCCTCCAGGTCATGAAGAAGCATACATTCTTTTTTCTGGGTATCATATCCCAATTATTCCCACCAAAAACGTGCAGAAGAAAATCTCCATAACCTATCTTCCTTGGCTCTTGACATATTGATAGAAGTGTAAAGAATTCTAATGTCTCCCTTTCCTGAATGACTCAGGCTTAGGGATGGAAGAATACAAAGAAATAGAAATGGAACAGGAAATAAAAACCTGGTGCTTTAATATGTTCAGAACGTTGTCTTCATTACATTTAGATCAATTGTGAACTCTGGCTGCATATTAAAATCCCTGGGTGGTCTTAAAAAAAAAAGTCATGCCTAGATCAACAGAAAAATCAAAACAGAATATCGGATACAGAGCAACCTGATTCTAGAAGAGTTTAAATGAATTGCTTAGTATCACTTAGTAAACTAGTCCCACTGGCTAGGTACTCTTTCTTCCTCCTACTTGGCCAACCTGACCACCGTGCTAAAGCAGCTATTTCTACTCCTAAATAGATACGCAAACCAAACTTATAATTTATCTTATGTTCATAGTGTAATGTCTCTATGTGTGCCAAAAAAGCATTCTACATCTAGTCTTAGTGGGGGAAAGAATAATAGAAAAAAATGCTTTACTTCCTTTTCCATGATGATAATATGGTGGAGTTCTTCCCAAGAGCTATGCTGTCAGGAGAGGGGTTTTTAAGCAAAGTCCCCAGTGTCCTTATTCTACAAAGAGCTGCTCTTCGTAGCCTGCCAGTGGTTGTGGAAACAGCTTGGTCCTTCACAACCTTAGTCTAATCACAGCAGCACTGCCCTGTTGCCTTTCTCCCCAACTCCACTCAATACTTTTCCACATTCATAGTTTCTCTGGAATCTCTTGCAACATCTAATGCTTTAATTTTCTTGCAATCTGTGGAAAGAAATAGAGAAATGGAGCAGAGATGAACAACTGGACTTTTTTTTTTTTCCACTAATGCCAGAGATCTTTAAATCCTCTACCAAAAACTTGAAAGTAAAGAAAACACCATCTATGTAACCACTATATTCTAATCACTTCTAAAGGATACAAGACGTCTAAGGCCCATTTTAGATTTGTGATGCCATGTATTTTTTAATCTCCTTTCTCTGTGTTCCTTATTCATCGTCTCTCTCCCTTCTCTCTTCCTTTGGCTTCTCTCTTTCTTCTCTTCTTGCCTCCCTTCTTCTTTCTCCTCTTCCAAATATAAAAGAAGCTTACAGCTATTTGTTTCTGTGCAACAGAGCAATAATTCTGGCAAAATGAAATTCCCGAGGTTGCCAGAAAGCTAGCAGTAAGCTGCCCATGCTTCTCCTCCAACTCTCCTGTTCTAAAGGAGTTTACCAGCCTGAGGGAAAGGAAAAGGAAAGCCTGAGATTTAAGGGAAGAAGTGTGGTATATTATTTACCAGTTTATTTTTCATCCTCCTCATTTTAGCCATGAACTCCATTGCATGTTTTGTCTATGGAAAACACGTATTTCCAGTCACTGTATTTTATAATCACTGAAAGAAATATTCACTGTGGGATTTGAGCTGGCTCAACCAAGTGCCATTTTAGTTTTCTGACTTGGGAAAAGCAGGCTGCCATCTAGTAGCAGTGTCACGTTTTATAAAGAGGGTGCACTCTGCAGGAGGTTTTATGCAGATATCAGCGGGGCAGGGGGTATCACCCTATTTGTCCCTGGGCACCCTTACTCCGAGGGGTTAACAGCTGACAGTATCAGCAACCACTTTCACACACAAAGCCCAAGGATTTCTTTTTCCTGTTTCTCTGGGAGTGATTTGAGAATGGTATACGAAGGCTTTTAAATGTGAGGAATAGAAAAGTATAATGCATTTTATTATCTGCTACAGCAGGTGGAGGTGGCTGTGGCCATCAAGTAAACACTGCCATTGACTTGTGTCATTGTGGCATTTGCCTGGGTCCTAGAGGATGAGTCATTAATGAGTGCGCTGGTCAGAAACTTCACACTCCAAAATTCCTGTGTTTCTTTGTATTTCCTTTTCCAGCCTGGATGTGTAAATACTACTGAAGTGGACATTAAGAAGTCATCCAGAATGAGAAACCCACACAAAACACGGAAGGTAAAATCTATGTTTGTTGTGCTGATCTTTTTCCATTTTATTTTAGATTCTAGGGAAACATGTGCAGGCTTGTTACATGAGTATATTGTGTGATGGTATATTTGAACTTCTGTTGAACCGATTACCTAAGCAGTGAGCATGATACCCAACAGATAGTTTTTCAATCCTTGCCCTATCCTGTCTCCTTTCCTTTTAGGGTCCCAGTGTCTGTTGTTCTCATCGTAATGTCCATGGGTACCCAGTGTTCAGCTCCCACTTATAAGTAAGAACCTGCAGTATTTGGTTTTCTGTTTTTGTATTCGTTTGTTTAGAATAATGCAGCTTCCAGCTGCATCCACATTGCTGCAAAGGACATGAATTTGTTCTTTTTTTGATGGCTGCATTTTATACCATGGTGTGTATGTACCACATTTTCTTTATCATGCTGATCTTGGTGATGGATTACCTTTTTTACAAGACATCAACCATAAAAACACTTTGTCCCCATTTCATGGAGTATCTTTCCTGCTTTTCTGGGTCTTCTGTAGTCATCTCCTCAGGAATAGCCCCACTCTAATTCTACAGTACACCGGACTCCCAAGGTAGAGGAGTGGTGCTGATTGAGTCTGATAGGAGAGGCCTAGTAAAACTGAGGACACCTCTGCTATTCATGAAAGAGAAGGACGTCACCTTCAGAGCCCTGGAAAGAGAAATGGAGATTTCCTGAAAAAAGGTGATACTGATGAGAGAAGGGCATTTTTAGAGGAAAATTCGAGGAAAGGAGGACATCTAAAAGATGTTTAGTTACAGAATTTTGTGACAGAACCTTAAGAGGATGGTTGTATCTTCAGTGTCTGTAATGTGAGAGAATACGTAAGGAGAAAAAAAATCCCAACCTGAATTCAGTGACATTTTAGATAACCCTTTGAAAATGCATGACAATCATTTCTAGGCATTTTTTTAAAGTAACATGCACACATACAAGTCATTTTTATCCTTTCCATAAAACATGTGTGATACATATAAGAATTTCTGGTCTATGGCTGTCACTTTGAGAACACATGAGAACACAGCCCACAGGCTGGTGTTGCTGGATTAATGCATTCCACAAAACTCAAGGCCTTCTGTTTTGTACCTTTTTTTCCTTATGTTGCCATAGTATTTTCCAGCGGGCACTAAACATATTTTCCTAGTCTTATTTCATGCTGTCTTTTTCTTTCATCCCTAGAAACATAGCATCATGTCCAAAGGTCCCAATATGGTCCAAATACCTTTTCTTTCTTTTAAGAGAGCTTACCTTGATGTTAGGATAAAGAAGCCACAGCAAAGTACCACAAAGGCCACTCAGGTGCAGTGCTCAAATGCTTGTACCCCTCAGAATTCTCTGAAAGAAAGAGACAAAGCCAGACCAAAGCAAGCCTGTCTACTCTGTCTCTCTTGCAGCTGATCCTCCCTAGTTGCTTTCATCCTATGCTCATCCTGAGTGCACTGGGGCCTCTTTGCAGAACACAATTCAAGAATGCTATCCGCTCTCCGGAAACTGCATTCCACCACCTCTACCCACTTTCTGAAGAGTAGAGAGTTACTCTGAGAATTACTTTACCGTCATGTTTCCCCTGTACCGACATCAACCCAGATGTGCTCTGATTCAGAAGAGAAAGCGTACAGATTAGCAAGATAGCACTTAAACTGTATTCAGTATTGATAGTCTTGCCCACGCTTCATGTAGCAACTTTCTTTTTGAAAATTTGAGAAGCGTTAGTTTATAGTATTGTTGGTCATGTGCCAACAGCTCTCATTTAATGATGAAAAACTCACAAGGTGAAATTGTAAAGAAATAGAAGCATTGAGATCTAGCATTCTTTGTCTCGGTTGCTATCTAGTTTCCTGTGAGTCAATAGTGGTAGAAAAACAGGGCAGAGCTGTATAACACTAAAATTTACCAGAGAAAAACAAAATTTCTGAAAAACTTACAAGTAGCAGGCATAATCTTGTTTTTCCATAGTTGAAGAAAACTGATTTTCTTGCAATTTGATAAATATAACTTCTCACAATCAGAAGTGTTACATTTGCTAGAATCATCACAGATGATAATGCTATTTTACATAGAGGGTTATAGGACTCTAAGCCACATACTGACTTGTTTTTTAGAATCATCACCACTGATACTTTAGCTCATACTTGGTTAGGAACTGGAACAATCCCTTCAATCAGCAAAATTAGTGAGTCTTTACACCAGATACACACTGATCTTTACAGTAAATGGAACAGGCAGGGCCTCGCTCCCTTGACTCATGGTTTAATAAGGGTGCAAACATCGAGCAAGTAGACAAACTAATACCTGTACATATGTATAATTATATGATTTTGTTAAGCTTTATTTATTCTGCTCAGGCCGCCTTAACAAAATAACACAGACTAGGTGGCTTAAACAATAGGAATTTACTATCTCACAGTTTTGGACATTAGAAGTGGAAGACCAGGGTGCTGTCAAGTTCAGTCCCTGGGAAAGGATTTCCTCCTGGCTTATGTAGCTGCCTACCTTCTTGCTGGGTCCTCAGTGATTTTTCCTGTGTGAGTGCACAGAAAAAGAGAAAGAGACAAAACTCTGATGTCTCTTCCTCTTCTTGTAAGGACACCAGTTCTGTCATCTTAGGGTCCAATCCTATGAACTCCCTTAACCTTTATTCCCTTTTCATGGGCCCTGTCTCAAAATATAGTTACAGTGGTGGGAGCCTCAACATATGAATCTGAGGAAGGGAGACACAACTCAGTCCATAATATGTTATAAAGGGAATTTAAATAGTTTGTGATTCTAAATTGCCACAACATTTTATCAGTGAACAACTTGACAACAAGCAGCAGACTGATTTATCCACCCTCTGAGGGTTTCACACCTCCATCCCTGTGCAGCACGCTGCTCTGTGGGATCACAGACCCTAGACAGAAAAATGGCAGAGGACCGCCAGTCACCCCTGGAAGCTGCTTTGTCCTTCCACCATAATTGCGCTCTCTCAGTTATGTAGTTGCCCTCTGCCTTATGCTGCTGCTGGTCAGAAAGTGGAACCCTTGGACCATGTTTAGTTTTGGAAAACAGACACTGCTCTTAGCAGAGAGAGCTGCTGTTCATTTCTTTGGGAGTCAGCTGTAATAATATTTCCTGTTGTTACATGTCCTAAAAAGAATGAAGGACCCAGTAAATCCCTAAAGTAACCATTTAGTGTATTCGCCTTAAATAATCAGGATTATTTTACATTTCATCCTGGGATGTTGTATTTGAATTGTTGAATTTCAAACATGTTTATCAAATATGTGTAGAGAAGGCTGATCTGAAGTATTTTTAATAATCTGGGATTAGTCTATCTTCAAGTCTCGTTTTCATTTGAATATACTTTACTGAAATATAGAGAAATAGATAAAAATGTTTTTCCTCAAGTCTTTTTGAAAGAATGATACTGTCGCATAGCCAGAAAGAAATTGGCTTAATCTAGACAAGTTTTAAGGGGATCTACATGCCTGATAAACTAAAATTTTTTTCTGTAATAGTCATAGCCCATATTAGCCAGACTTCTCCAGAGGAATACCTCCAAAAAGAGGGGAGAGAGGGAAGGAGGGAGGGAGGGAGGGAGAAGAGAAGGGTGAGAAAGAGAGAGAGAGAGAAATTTATTTTAAGTAATTGGCTCGAATGATTGTGGAAGCTTGGTGAGTGCACAATCTTCAGAGGAGATCAACAGGCTGGAGACCCAGGGAAAAGTTGCAGTTCAAATCCAGAGGCAGTCTGGAGACAGAATTCCTTCTGGCTCATGGGAGGCCAGTCTCTGTCCTATTTAGGTCTTCAACTGCTTGGATGAGGCCCACCCACAACATGGAGGGCAATCTGCTTTACTCAAAGTCCACTGATTTGAGCTCATCCAATAAACACTCTTGCAGAAACATCCAGAACAATGTTTGACCACAGATTGTTCCAGCCAATTTTGACACAAAATTCACCATCACATGCTGGATCCTTCCATAAGACAATAGCTAGAAGGTCCTAGAACACAAAACCTGAGGAAAATGACAAAAACATTTGCTTGTGTGTACCTGAACCCACACTTTGAGTTGTATCCTGTAACATCAACCCCCATATTGCAAAACAACAGTAAGCTGTTTCCTGTTCTGTTCCCTTTTTCCCTCTGTCACCTTGATTTGGACATTATGGCACTTACTATTTTGGCTAACAGCATTAGTGAACAGCAAATGTGCATGTCCTAGAAGAATAATTAGCAAATAAATGATTAAGTACCTAGTTTTCCTGCTAGTGATAATGCAGTGCTTATAGCTGCTATACATAAAAAGATTGACATTTTCTCACTTCCATGTGCAACATGTGTAAATTTAAGATGTAATTTGTTATTTAACAGAATAAACAGCTCATATTTTAGAGCATTACAAAAGTGTTTTAAGTAAGCGGTAGGCAACAGAAACCCTGCTCAAACTAGAATGAATAAAGAGGGGAGTATTCTGACTCATGGGCTGAAACTCTGGGGGCAAGCAGGGGTAGAGCTGGCCCAAAGTCTGACTGGAGCTAAGGACTGAACACCATAAGAGCTCTCTCATGCTCTCTCTCTAGTCTCTTTTTCTCTGCTCTGTCTGTACTGGCATTGTCCACATGGTGTCAGATATGGTCACACTCCATTCTCTAGTTGGGCCAAACAATCTGAAAGGAAAAAGAAATATTTCCACTCCAGCTCCAGTTAGGAAAAATTACAGAGATTTTACTCCACACAGAAAGGCAGAAAGACTTCTTGCACTTTGTAGTTTCAATTTTAAAATCTCTTTCTTAGTCCATTTGGGTTGCTCTAACAAATTATAATGTGTTAGACTGGGTAGTTTATAAACAGCAAAAATGTATTGCTCACAGTTCTGGAGTCAAGGAAGTCTAAAAACAAGGTGCCAGCAGACTCAATATCTGTCAAGGGCACACCCTCTGCTTCAAAGATGGTGCCTTCTTGCTGTGTCTTCAGATATCATCTCCCAAAAGTCCGCCTTTTAATATCACCACATTGGGGGGTTTGGAGTTCAACATATGAATATTGGGAGACACAAACATTCAACCATAGAAATACCTCTCCCAAAAAATAGGGGATAATTTATCTTAGTTCTCTTCTAAAATGTGAAAATAAATCACATAGGAACAAATTTATGTGGAAAGTCAAGTCTGTTTCATTTTATGAATAACCTATTCAGTATTCATTTGGCTCATGATATATATGAAAAGTGCTCATCTAGGCACCATGGGGAATAAAAAGATATGTTAATCAAGTAAAAACATCTTGATTAACATTTTGCTATTAAAATTGAAAACGAATCTCAATTAGTTAATTTGATTTTCCCCCAGCTGCAAATATTAAAACATTAAGATTTCACTGCTTTTCCTCTCTAGCCCTAACTGCAGCTAGCTCTATGCCACCTCACCTTGTATTACTCTTTCACTGCATTTCCTTTTTCTGCAAAGTCTTTCACATTGCAAATGATCTTCATAACTTGCCTGCCAAAATACAACCAATTTGTTTACCTCTATTGTCCATAAAATTAAATTTAAAATTATATTCCTCATGGCTGTCTTCATTGTAGCCAAGAATCAAAGTTAAAAACTATCACTGGTTCCCAGGAAGTAAATGGCATCATAGTGATGAATGTGACAGCCCCTGATATTTACTTTTATTGAGACAATAAATGGAAACTCTACTGTAACCTCAGAGCCAGTAGCCAGGATCCTGGACGACTACTTTAAGCAAACCTCCCAATGACTTGGGTGACTCTTTCATATGGAATGTTTATGAAGCATACACCAAATTCATGAATGTTGAAATCATTGTAGAAGTGTATAGATAGAAAATAATTTATAAATCACTTTTTTGATACTATAAATTGCTATTTTTCTAGCAGTCTTTTTAATTATTTTTAACCTTACTTCAAAAGCTTAGTGTTCAAACTATCTTTTTTATAGGCTATTTATATGACCGATAGATTATTATTTTAAAACTTTTAATACTTGAACCTACGTAAAATAATTGAAAGTTTTAAGTGTTACAGTCTTTTTATTTTCTTTTTTGAAAGTTAATGTGATACAACTAAACAATATAGCAGATTCTAGAAGGTACAAATAATTGACAGTCATTCACTTGCCTATTTTTTAGTTTTATTTTATTTTTAATTGACAGATAGTTGCATATATTCAATACATGTATATACCATAGAATGAACAAAATCAGAATAATCAGCATATTAATTACCTCAAATATTTAGTATTTATTTGTGGCAAGACCATTTAAATTTTTCTCTTTTAGCTGCTTTAAAATATGTGTTATGTTATTCACTATAGTCACTGTGTTGTATAATAGGACACCAGTGTTTATTCCTCCTAACTACAACTTCATATCCATTGACCAATGTCTTTCTTTTCCCCATTACCCATCCTCCAAGTCCATTACCACCTTTCTACTCTCTACTTCTATGACTTTGACATGTTTATAGTCTACATACAAGTGAGATCCTGTGGTATTTGTCTTTCTCTGGCTTATTCAACTTAAGATAATACCTTCTTGAGTCATCCATGTTGTCACAACAGACAGAATTTCCTGTTGTTTAGAGACCGAATAGTATTCCACTGTGTGTATATGCCACATAATTTTAAAAATTTCAATGTTAACTATTATTTCAGAGTTTAGAAGGCTGTTTTATTTAGTCATGTTCAAATATGACTAGCATCAGTTTATTTAGGCCATTTCCACTTCTTCCGTTACATTAAACCTCTGTGGGACTGCAGGTCTTATGCTTGTTATTCTTTTTCTTTTTTTTAATTTGACTTATCACAATTTTAATCATATATTTATTTGTGTTATATTTGTGTAACTTATTCTTCTCCACTGAGTTCCAATGGCGGAAGAAGTACATCTATTTTGTTTGCTTCTATTTCTCTACTGCTTAGCACTATATCCTACATACGGTATATGTTCAGTAAATGCTGAATGAATGAATGAGTGAATAAATGTGTGAAAAAAAATAGCAAGTTCAAGTTATATAGCTTGGTACTGTTAATAGTGAATCCATGGCACTTGTGCTACTCCTTGTGTTGAAATAGATGGCCAGATATAGGAACCGGATTCCCAGGGGTTGGTGCTAAGGCAAGAGAAGGTCATTGAAGGGACCTTCCCAAGGTAGTCTGGGATTAGATAACCCTGACAGTTAAATCCAAGACAAAATCTGTTAAAGAAAGGCTAAGAGAAAAATAATGGAGTAATGGGGAGACACAAGGGAAAAATTAAGTCCAAAGGGTCCAGATAGAGAGCCAAGAAGTAACGTTAAGAGGAGGTAAGATCTAAGTGAAAGCAGATCAAGAACAAAACCCACTTGAACTGAAAGAGATACTGGCAGGTTTGGTGATTGGCCTGAAAATGAGCTCCATTAAACATCTGGGTCGACCCTTGTCTAATTTCAATACTTTCTTTGCAAATCTTAAATGGTAACTTTAATTTCTCAGGACTCATACGGTTTTATTTTGCCTCATTCTTCTTCCTCATGTTCACAGGAAAAGTGCTCAATAACACACATTAAATTCTTTATTTTAAAGGAATGATACTTTGATATTAAAGAAAAAGTAATTTGGCTTCTCTTAAGTTGACATGAGAGATGTTTTACTTTCAGTTGAGGATAGTTTTGTTTTTTTTTTTTTGAGTTGGCGTCTCACTCCGTCGCCCAGACTGGAGTGCAGTGGCCACTCCTGGCCACCGCAGCCTCAACCTGCTGAGCTCCGGCGATCCTTCCGCCTCAGCCTTCCAAGTAGCCAGAACTACAGGCGTGCGCTACCACGCCTGGCTAATTTTTTTTGATTTATTGTAGAGACGTGGTCTCGCCAAGTTGCCCAGGCGGGTCTCGAACCCACGGGCTCAGGCAATCCACTCGCCTCGGCCTCTCAAAGTGCTGGGATTACAGACTGAGCCACCGATCCCGGCCTAGGATAGATTTTTTTTTTTACCCCTTTAGTCACCCAATCTTCATATTTACTAAGCAATGGGTCTTTCTCAAAAAAAGAGTCTTCCTAAACGCAGGTTTGACTTTTTGACAAATTAATAAAGTACTGGGGTATCCAAATTCCAAAGATGTGTGAAGCCATGGGTGGGGGGTCACTGGCATTTGCAAAATGGCATCCAGTGGCAAGGCCAGTGTTGTGAAGTAAATAGCCCAATGTTTACGGGGGAAGGTAGGAACACTCTAGAGTGTCTTTGATTACACCATCAGAAACCATATCAGCAATAGAATTCCTAACCTGGTGGCATTCCTAAGTGTACTCCATTTCATCCCTATGTAAAAATGAGGTGGTTTAAAAATCTTCTTTTGGGTTACTAAATTTCTCTTTTATTTTATAGTTACCCCTATTTTTGCTGAAATCAGTGCTTACTGAATGTTATTCAGTGTTGACATTCTCCAGTTTTGTATTCTCAGCCTTCCCCCAAATTTTATCACGCTCACCATGTTCTCTACCTATAATCAATTATTCTGTCAAAGTTAATAATCTAACTACATATTTTTTCAAAGAGCTGTGCCTCTATTTTATATGCATATGATATTTATGACAGCAGTGCCTTTTGAATTTTGATCAGAAGCTTAATCAGATCAGCTTTGGGCTGCCTTACTGAATTTATAATACAAAATTACTTTTTAGAAAGTCTCTGACTGTAAATGGCATTTTGTCCCAATATGTTTATTTTTTGTTTTAATATAGTCTGTCTATGGTTTACAAAACGATATTAGAAGTCACAGTCCTACCCACACACCGACACCAGAAACCAAACCTCCAACAGAAGATGAGTTGCAACAACAGGTGGGTTGATCTATAAGATGATTTGTTCAGGGTTTACAGAGTAGTAGCTGTGAAAACCAGATGTGCATGTGAAGAGTGGGTATTTTTAAAGGTTCTTTATATGGTTGACTGTTTCGCATAGAAGTTGTTCAAATAAAAGGTAATGGAATTGTCTAACTTTAAAACATGTCATTACTTGACACTGGATCAATATATGGCAGTGTCTTAAAACATTTTTCGCCCTTTATTTACTCAAATCCCATTTCCTCTAAACAGTTTTTTTAAATTGCATATACTGATTTATAGGTGATCCTTAACAATAGTTCTTAATAGAGGAGAAGAGGTTGTGAACTTTGAGTGACATGTTTCCCATATTCAATGATGTGACATTATCTTCACAAAAGAGTACTTAGTCTTGTTTCTACAGTGTTCATTTCCTTATACCTCTTGAAGTCTTCCCTTATCGACACCGGTGTACAGGCATGATATATACTTTTCAGCAATTGATCAATAGTTTTGGCTACAAGTAACCTTTCAGAGCAAACTCCAGTTTCTTTTATATCAAATAATATTTTAATATCAGCCGGGCTCGGTGGCTCAGCCTGTAATCCCGTGCTTTGGGAGGCCAAGGTGAGTGAATTACCTGAGCCCACGGGTTCAGACCCACCTGGGCAACTTGGCGAGACCTCATCTCTACAATAAATCAAAAAAATTAGCCAGGCGTGGTAGCGCGCGCCTGTAGTTCCAGCTACTTGGAAGGCTGAGGCGGAAGGATCGCTGGAGCCCAGCAGGTCGAGGCTGCAGTGGCCCGGAGCAGCTACTGCACTCCAG
>CAUYQG010036607.1:0-28661 GCA_963574415.1 Tarsius wallacei | reverse complement strand
ATTAATTTTTTTTTTTAATTTTAAATGGTAAATAATAAAAATTTAATGAAAAAAAAATTAAAATAGAAAAAAATACATTTAATAATAAAAAAAAAAAAAAAAAAACAACTAAAACATACAATTGTACAGACACACAAGCTAACCTCCCAGGGGTCTATATGAGACCTATATTCTTCATTTGTTTTTTCTTCATTTGTGTAGATTTGCCCCCCCACTTTTTTATTTTCCCCCATATTCTTTATTTCTGTTGTTCAGGGGTGGCAGGGTTGCTTTTACTTTTGTTTGCTCAATCTCCTATTATTTCTTATATGAATCCCCTGGCTTTGTTCAATTCTGAAGCTGGACTGTTGGTTGGGGGCTATATTTTTAGCAGTTTTGAGATTTAATTTTTGGGAGAGCTGTGATTCAAAGTCTATCTGCAGATCCCAATATCCACAGGTGTATGGATACCCTGGAACCCACTTCCCACTGCCTTGCAATCTGCCCATGCAGTGGGGATATAGGTTTGCTCCCTGAACAGCAAAATGAGGTAACAAAAAGGAAAAGAATGGGACATGGAGGGGAAGGAAGAAGAAGGTAGAGAGAGAAGAGTAAAAGGGAAATCAGACAAATGTACTGACTAACAAATGAAAAGAGACACAAAGACAGATAAGACTAAAAAAAAAAAAAAAAAAACAACTAAAACATACAATTGTACAGACACACAAGCTAACCAACCTACTTATTCATGTACTATTCCCCTACACAAACATGAGGTCTAGAGAAAAAAAGTCAGTAAACTAACAGAAACAAAGCAAATATGAAAACGTTATCAATAACAGTAAGAAAAGAGAGAAAAGGGAAAAATAAAGATGAGTAAATAAACAATGAATAGAAATTAAAAAATTAAAACAACAGAACCAAGCACGCTCTGAGATTGTTCCTCTAAGTCCAATGTCCTTTCAGCTCTGATCTCTAACTCTCATCGCAGGATGGTAGGGTTGCTCACAGCTAGGGTCAGTTGCCCCAGGTCTGCTGTGGAGGGAGGGAGGATCAGAACTGGGCTCAGTTGGCTTGCTGCCTGTCAAGTCTGCCACTCAGATCTGACCTGTGTCCCATCTGGCATGAGGGAGGGGCGTATGTCTCTCCCATTTTGATGCTATTACCTTAGATCCCAAGTTGGAGGCTATACAGTGCTGGGCAGAGCTGGGCGGGGCAATGCAGGTCTCTGCCCGGTTCCGGGGCTCCAGCTGATTTGTGGTTCTGCTGCTCCAGGGGCCAAGCTGGGGGAGATGGAGTGTAAGACAGCCGGGAGCTGCAGGTCGGCGTATCACGGGGCCAAGATAGGTTTTATAAAATCATGATTTCATATCCAAAAGAGAGAGGTCAAGGCAATATAGTCAAACAGGTGTGGGATCTGGCTATAAGTCCAGATTTGACTGCGATCTTATCTGATCCATTACACAATGTCTCCACGCTTCATGTCTTCATGTGTAAAATAAGGAGAACAGCCAATGTGTTATCTAGTTGCCTTCCTATCTCCTGAATTCTATGGAATTTTAGACGGAAGGACAGCAATGATGAAAGGTGTCAACTCTCATCAGAACTTCCTGGCTTTAATTCTGGCCTACCATTTATTAGCAGTGTGAATTAAGCAAACATTCTATGTACCTCAGTTTTCTTATCCACAAAACGTTGCTGCCTATGTTTTTTGAGAGGATTACTTGACTTACTACTTGGAAATTTGTATTTTTAGAAAATAATATTTGATAACTTTAGTTAGTATTTCCAGCTGAGATTAGCTCCGAAACAAAGCTTGGTGGCTTGTCAGAAGTGACAAAACTATTTGGGAGCAAAACTAGAAATATAATACTTAATTTTTTTAGTTCTTCCTATTTCTACTAGATAACATTATTACTAAAAATTCTAAATATTTCTATAAAATCATTGCTTCAGAAGTGATTTTCTTCTAAACAAGATATTGAATATGAAAATCATCCTCCATCTATAGAAAAATATTTGTACATTTCCCTGCAAAATGTCTGTGTTTTTATTTTTCCCCTCCAATTGTGGGGAAAAATATTAGGCACTTCCCAAATTCAGCCTTTTAAAAAATATGATTGAGTACTTTTGCAGTTCCAGATACTGATTTCATACCTAGCATTATAAAAAATGATATTTAAAATGTGAAGCATTCAATCCCATATATAGAGGCCTGGAGAGCAATTATGGAGATTAGAAAGCAGGATATTCTTTTCTGATTGTGATCATGGCCTCATTCCTTTGATTTATTAAAAAAAAAAAAATCCTGGTGTCTGAGCAGTTTTTATTCTACTTGCTTAGCTAAATTAAAATAATTGTTACACATAATTTATCATATTTAAAAAATAAACATAGAGTATTTGAGGATCAATTGGAGATACAAACTTCACCTATCTGATGTCCATTTACGTACCTAATCCTGAACTGCACCCCGCATCTTTAAAATAAAATAAATAAAAATGTTTTAAAAGTAGAATATTTCTCATACAGAAACTTTAAGGGAAAACATTAATGTTAGTGACAGCTCCTTATCACATTTCTCACTAGATTTCAGGTTAAATTATCACAGCCCCTAGCAAGGAACGGGATGATTATTCTTTCTCTGACTCAGATGAGGGAATAAGGCTCACAGCCTCACACAGCTTGTGGATAGCAGGCCCAGGACTCATTCAAACCCCTAAACCTAGTATGTAGCTTGGCCTGTTGGACTTCAGTATCTTTCTCAAGATAACTGGGGCTCTGGGGAACAAAAGAGGCACATGGTGGCAAAAATGGAAGGGTAGGGTCTGAGGCTAAAGAACTGACTTTGAGGCTTATATGTTCTCCCATTGTCACCATAGTTGCCTGAAGTTTTCTTAGAAAGAGAATACGTGTTCTTCAGAGAAGGAAATCTAAGTAGTTACATTTGGAAATTGTAAAATACCATACAATTAATGTTATTACTATTAGTATAGTTATTTTTATTTAAAATAAAATATAACTTTAAATTTGAACATCCTTCACACACAAAAAAATTGATACAATATACTTTGCATAAGGTCACAAGGGACCACTCTATTAATTTACATAGCTTTTTGTTTGTTTATTTGTCATCAATTGGCCTAATTTCTCTGTGATATGTGGTCTTTCTTCACATCTTAAAAACTTTTCTGTAGTGACTTCTTTTTCTTTTTCTCTCTCTCTTTTTTTCCGAGTTGGAATCTCACTATGTCGCCCAGACTGGAGTGCAGTGGCACGCTCCCTGCCACGACAGCTTCAACCTGCTGGGCTCCGGCGATCCTTCCGCCTCAGCCTTCCAAGTTGCTGGAGCTACAGGCGTGCGCTACCACACCTGGCTAAGTTTTTGATTTATAGTAGAGATGAGGTCTCGCCAAGTTGCCCAGGCGGGTCTCGAACCCGCGGGCTCAGGCAATCCACTCACCTCGGCCTCCCAAAACGCGGGATTACAGGCTGAGCCACCGAGCCCGGCTGTAGTGACTTCTTGATGTTCCTTCTTTCCTCGTTCTCTTTCTACACACCCAGCACCTCTGCCATCCCTTCTTGGTCTCCTGGGCCTCCTCATCTCCACTACCTTGTCTGCTGGAGCTTTGACTGGTACTTCTAAGATCTTTGCTCCCATCATCTCTTTACTGTAGTTACGCTGGTCGAATGCTTGATATCTTGTTTGTTTGTTTTTTAGGTTTTTTTTTGTTTTTTGTTTGTTTTAAGTCAGGGTCTTAATCTGGTGCCCAGGCTGGAGTACAGTGGCACAATCACAGTTTATTGCAGCCTCAACCTCCTGGGCTCAGGTGATCCTCCTGCCTCAACCTCCTGAGTAAATGATACTACAGGCATACACTATTGTGCCTGACTCATTTTCTTCTGATATTTTTGTAGAGATGAGATCTCGCTATGTTGCCCATGCTGGCTGGTCTTGAACTTCTGGTCTCAAGCAATCCTCCTACCTCAACCTCCCTAAGCACGGAGATTACAGCTGTGAGCCACCAGATGGGGCCAGTCCCTTTTCAGTAGCTTTAACTGACAGCTTCAGGCCAATGAATAAACCAGCACTTTCAGCTTTAACCTTTCATTTGAAAGCTATAGCTATATATTCAGCAAACTTTTCCGTGTATCCTGCTGTATATTATTCGGGCTCCAGAAATTCAAAATCAAACAATCGAATTCACTATCTTTACTCAGTTGTCTTTTCTATTTCTCTTCTCACATGAACAACTTGAGAGTCATTAATCAATTTTCCAAACTAGAAAAATAGTAGTCATTCTTAATTTCTCTCTCTTTTTCATTGCCTAATGTAGGAAGTCTACAAGTATCATTAAAGTTCTAATTCTTATGCAGATTTGAAACCCCTTCTTCTTCCAGTCTGACTTCTGTTTCGGATCCACATTGATTCTTGACAGACTTCCTACTGTAGCCTTTTTGCTGGCTCCTTCCTTCCAGGTTTTCAGACCAAAAGCAGTATCATTCATTAGGTTTGTCTTCTTAAAGTTAATTTTGATTAAATGTAATTTTTGCCCCCAATACATCACAATGTTTCAAAGCTCACCACCCACAAACTTAGAAACATGATAACATAAAGAGTGGGATGCTATGGTCATGGGTCTGTCACCTGACACAACCATTTAACAAATGTAAGTTTAAAAAAGTTTTTTTTTCTTTTTCTTTTTGTTTTTTGAAGCACAGGACCCCATTTGTAAATGGAATCATTCCTGAAATGTTATGGGAATTAGAGAAAATATATACAAAACACCTATCACAGTGTTAGGAAAACAGAAGTACTCAATAAATAGTAATTAAAGTTCGTTCTAATGCATCCCCTCCCAATTAACTCAGGAATTTAAACATCAATAAATCCTAGATTTTCAGCATATTAAAATATGTCTTGTGCTTTTATAGCTATATGATCACACTATTTTCTCTGCTTAGAATATCCTTTTCTACTTTGATTTCTAAAAGTCAAATAAGTTTCTCCTCATTTATAGAGATTAAATGTCACTTTTTTGTGAATCTTTCTGTAACATATTTAGGCATCTTTTGTTTTGAGTATAATTCTTTGCCACTCAGGTAAGGAAGCACTCTGCCTTATCTCTTTGGCACCTGAATTATTTAAATATTCAGTAAATATTCGCTGAATAAAAATAGTATATAGACTTTTACACAAATTCAAATGTAAATTTCATTTTTCTGCCAGTCTTTTTTCTAAATCTAGTTTTTTAATCTCTATATTTCTAAAGCTTCAAGAATTTGCCCCAAACCTTTTACCACATTAAGTTCCAGAAAAATATTGCCACAAAAGAGAGTTTTTGTTTGTTTGTTTGTTTGTTTGCCTATATGTGTTGTTGTTGTTGTTTTTAATGTAACAAATGGATACTTAAATGGCAGAAAAGAGTGGAAAATACACCAAATGTAATTATTATATAGCAACCAAGTTATGTGGAAGAAATAATACAAGCTATGAAGACAACCTGCTTAGGTCTTTTCTCTGAATAGATTTGTGACTCTCAGTAAGCTTATTTAAACTTCTTTATTTCAGTTACTTGAATGAGATTCATAATACCTATATCTAAGGCTAAGGGGAAAATTAAATGTAAAGTAAATATGTAAAGTTATTCATGTAGGACTCGAAATAGAGTGTGCATTTAATAATTGTCAATTCCAATACACATCCTCAGCTCTTTTACTGAAATGCACACATTTTCCTTAGACTTATAAGAAATTATAAAACTCATATACACAGGCAAAGTATAAGAAGGGGATATTTGTAAAAGATGCATTAATAAATACAAAGGTAATATGTATCATCTATAAAAACTAAAAATGTAAATTAAAGTAACCTTGAGAGAGCACTTTGTAGTCATTAAAGTAGCAATATTTTCAACTCAACAACTAATTCTAGAATGGTTTTGGTGAATCTGGGATGCAAATATATTGCTTTAGGCATTATAAATTTATATACTCTTTCCATGAAATGTGATATATTAATATAAAATAAGACCCATATATATGTATATCTTACCTTTAGCTTGATACATTTCTACCACTTTATTCCCATTTAATAAGTTAATAGAAATAGAAAGCTATAAATATTAAGTTATTCATTGTGGCATTATCCAGAATTGAAAAAATGTAATAAAAGCCTCCATAATGCCCAATATTAGAATGCTTAATGAATAATACTGCCATGAATTGACATATAAGAATATCATTTGGTCATTAAAAGTAAAAAAATGACTACTATATAGTACAGCATTTTTAATATAAAATATGAGTCAAATATGTAATTTTATAAATTTATATTAGGTAAAATATAAATCTGAAATGTATAAAATTTTAGTAGTCATATTATAAAGTGGGAACAAAAGAGGTAAAGTTAATTTTTGTAACATATTTTATTTAACCAATATATTAAGAATTTTATTATTTCAACATGTAATATATATAAATGACATCAATGAGAAATGTTTTATTATCTGGTATGTGCTAAGTCTTTGAAATCTGGGCATATTTTTCACTTAGAGCACATTTTGATTTGGATTTTCATATTAGTATCTATGTGTGGCAAACTGCTATCATTTTGGATGGGGCAAGACAACATACAAACATTCATAAGAAATATTCTTATCAGCATATACATAATTATTTAAGTTGTTTTAAAAAGGTTAATTTATATTTTAGTGTGTGCAAGAGAACAAAAGAACTAGAAAGATGCAATTATGAATCTTTTTATAGAAGTTTTAATATTTTCATACTTCTATCATCTTTTTTTTCAGTAAAACCTCTTCTACGTTCCAATAAATACCTAATTTGTAAACTACAGCCACTCTGTCTATATGCCTTTATAAAAAATGATGGTAGCTTAAATTTGTATTATATTCACATTGTGACCTTGTTTCTATGGAATTAATAAGTCTTTTCAATTTAGAGCTGTTTGGTATGCAAAGTAGGCTGAACATTTACATATTGGGTAACAAATAAATAACCTTTCTGGTTTTGTCAGCCTGGCAGCCTCCTATTTTTTCAGTTCCAATAGTTCGTATTTGGTTGATTTTTGAGTTAGCAAAGTAAAAGAATGTAGTCAGAACATAATATAAAAAATCTAGTGCTGTGTCTTGCGCATAGTAGACACAAAACATGTAATTGTTGGATGTAATTGATTTGAAACTACTGTCAATTAAATTGGAGATAAATTTGTTGAAATCATTATCTTGGTAGAATTTACTTTTTTTTTCATTTATTTCATGATAATGCTCACAAGGAAGGAAAGCTAGAAACATGATGACAAAAGTATTAGCATTTTTGACAGTTCTGGAGACAAAGAGTACTTTCATGTAGCCATTTTCATCTAAATCTTTCCACAAGTGAAATATGTCAAGATTTGTAGTTTTCATATTTTTGTAGTCCTGCTATTTATTAGTGATCTTTAAAAATATTTATTTTAACAGTAATAAAATTATTATTCTGTTGTAACCACAGCTCCACATAATTTTAATTCATTTCCAAACCAAATTTCAAGCTGCTTGTGGTCAGGGTTGCTGTTTATTGTTCCTCACAACCACAAGTAACTTCGTGTGATGCTGTGCCTAATAAAGTCTTCAAAATGTGTTCACTTGATTTCATTTATAAACACTAAAGTAAAGGTAGATTTTTTTAAGAATATAAGCAGAGCATTAAATTTATGTTTGGTACTTAGCTAAGAATGATATAGCACAGTTTTTAAGTAATTTTAGTATAATTGCTCTATCAAAAATTCAATAATTAATTATTCTGCATTTCATTAAAGGGGAGGAAAGAGTAGAAAAGTGGAAATGATGCAGGGCTGTATTTGAAAATGTTGATAAAATTAAATAAAATTAAATTAAATAATCTCTTTACAACCCTTTGCAGAGACATTTCTGCTTTATCAGAGTAACTGATTTGCAAATGAGTCATGCCTTCACACCAAATCCGGCCAGTTATTGATGATAGTTTCCTTCTTCTCCTTAACTTGCTGCAATGATTCAGACCTTTTCAGTTTCAGTTTCATTACTATTGTTCTCTGCTCCTCTGCTCTTCACTACCATATCATGTCAGTGTCCAGAAGAATGGGCACAACTGAGTTCACCTAAGCTAAAGTCAATTGAGACTAGAAATAAGACGCTGCTACTTCCTGGTTCCAGAAATACGACCTTCCTTTGCAAATCCTTGGGGCAACAGCTATATGGTCTGCCATCGTTGACTGTGCTAAAGTCAGAATGTGATTACACACATCTTATAAAACAGGGACTGTTGACGACTCAACCCACTAGTTATGCCCTAATGAAAACATATTAGTAGGATACATTTACAGTCATAATGTATCTAGTAATTTGTATCTAACTTTGTATCTAGTAATTAATTTCTTAATGACTTTCTAAATATTTATGTCTTTGTTTCATATGATGTAACCTTCTATTTCCCCAGAGCTATCCCAATTTAGGCAGATATTTAAATAGAATCACTTCATTATGCTTGCTTTTCAGTTGTCTTGGGAACAGTGTAATAACACTAGTAAGATGTTTTCTTATAGAAATCCAAAAGAAAATATGTATTTTTTCTAGAAATAAAAAATATTTAAAGATTATATTTAGAGGACAACAGAAGTTAGATAATTGATTATGGAGAATGTATGAGCATATTAGGTGATAAAAAGATAGTTAATAGGTATATATTTCTATACTGGTGAATTGTATTTTTGTGAATCTATTGGGTTTCTATTCAATTGTTTTAATTGTTGAAACAGATTTTCAGATTGGAATTTACCAAATATTACATGCATTGCAATAATAGCAGCAGTTTTAAAGAAGTGCATAAATTCCCTACAGCAATGAGGTGTCTGTTTTAATAGAACTCTTCTCTTTTTTTTTTTTTTTTTTTGAGTTGGAGTCTCACTCTTATTGCCCAGGCTGCAGTGCAGTGGCAGACTCATGGCCACCACAGCTTTGACCTGCTGGACTTAGGCCTCAGCTTTCCAAGTAGCTGGAACTACAGATGCACGCCACCATGCCTGGCTAGTTTTTGTGATTTATTGTAGAGATGAGGTCTCACCAAGTTGCCCAGGTTGGTGGTCTTGAACCCCCAGGCTCAGGCATTCCTCTTGCCTCAGCCTCCCAAAGTGGAACTCTTCACTTAATGTAAAGTTTCACTTAGTGATTGACCCAAACAACTTTGCGAAGTTTCCCTGTTTGGATCAGTATAATGATGTTTCAATTCTCCTCTCAGAAAACCAACAATGTTGTGCCTTAATATGATACCAGAAACTCAGTGGTAATTCTTTAGAAAAAATGAATCAGTTTTACTTCCTCTGAATGATGTAACTCCAGGTTTTTACCTTTTCAGAGTGTCCACTTTGATTGAGAATGTGGTTCCAGTATCTGGTTTTGATCTGTTCTGGTAGCTTTGTGCTTTCATTTCTCTGGAACTATGATCTGTAAATTCTCAGAGGATACTGAAGCATCCTGAATATACCCACTGCTCAAGACTCAGAGTAATTTTTAAAAACTTATAATTTATAAACTTAAAAATTTCAAAATGCATCTATCTCCTAGTGCTCAATCCCAGGCTATTCCTTCTTTCCTATCCACTTTATCCCTCGAGTGACCTAACCAGTCTTATCACTTCTAACATCATGTCTAATGAAAACACTCTCCAGTCTTTATCTTTCTTCCTTGTTTCAAATTTATATATCCAAGTGTTTATTTTATCGCTCCAGTTGTGTCTCTAAACATAATTATCTTCTCATCCTCATGTTATTCTCCCATTCTCCTTTTCCAGTCTTCCTCATAGCAATACACAGCATCACATCCTCTCTCTTGTTTAGCCTAACCTAGAAATTACCATTTATTCTGTCTTGCAGCTCCTGTACCTTACCCATTAACAAATCAAAATACATCTCATTTGCATCACTACTAGCCTCGTCCAAGAAATCTTCACTCACCTGGGCTAATGAGGTAGTCTATTTACCAGTTTGTCTGTTTCTACTTCTGTTCCCTAATAAGTCATTTTCCACATAGCCTCCAATGTGCTCTTTCCAAATTCATGTCATCCTTCTGCTCCTCCTTCCGCCCTCTCTTTGCACTTAGAATAGAATCCAAACTCCACACAAGTCTCTCCAGGATGTGGTTACTGCCTCCCTCTCTGCCATATTGCAGAGATACTGCCTATCTCTTTTCCCTCCTCATCAATTTTGCTCAAACTACACTGGGTTGCTCAAAGGTCCTGGAAAACACCCAACTTATTTCCACCCTTAAGTTTTTGTATCTGAATACCCTCTTGACTGGAACTCTCTGCCCTCTGATCGTCACATACCTGGCTGCTTCTTTTCATTCAGATCTGAGTTCAAATGGCTCTCAGAGAGAACTGGCTTGACCATTGATCTGAAGAATTACTTCAGTTCTCTTTATCTGCTGTATCATATGTAATTGTGAATAGGTCTCAGCACTGCCTGAATTTATCTTATTTTTATATTATTCCTCTCCTTTAACATATAAACTCCATTTTAAACAGTGACCTTTAATCACACTACCTCCAACCCCTAGAAATATAATTGGACATAGTAAATATTTATCCTGGGTTAAGCTGGGTAAATCAAGATGGGGTGGGGGGAGAGAGTCAGAGACATAGAGAGATAGGGACAGAGAGAAAGCAAAGAGTTTATGTACAATATAATACTGAAGTAATTAACATCTAAACTATATTCCTCCTAAACTGGATTTGGATAAATGCTGGTCGATAGAATTCTTGTACAGAAAAAAATTCTTTGGGCAAATGTGTTTGGGAGATTCTGCTAGATATTAATAAAGTTCATCAGGCTGTTAATTATTCTATGAGTGTTGCACGAAAAACCCTTGTCTAATGATATTTAATCAAATGAATCCTCAAGTTAGTTGGTCTTAGAAAATGTTTTCCCCTTTTAGCATATGTTAAAAGCTTTGGAAGTGCTGGTCTAAATTCACACAGCATCCCACTTAGACAATAATTAAGGTAACAAGAGGGAAACATAAACCCCGATTTTTTTTCAAAGTTGTTTAAAATAAAGTTAAGGCAGATATATTTGTTTTTGAGTATTTTGAGGGAAATTGGAAATAATTACATTGAAACAAAAATATGCTAAGGAGAAAATTTGATACACCACAGATGAGTAACCAAGACTAATAATCCATAAAATTACAACAATAGCAACAAAATTTTGGATGGATACGTTTGAGCAGCTGCAGATTTAAAAGAATCAATATGAACAGAAGTAATTCAGTCAGAAAAAAAGGGTACTTTGCTTATTAGAAAGTCAGTCTATAAAAGACATGGGATAACACAAACATGAATATCCTGGTTATAGTTAGGGAAAGTGATGCAAGACCCGAAGTTCAAAGTTAAATTAAGGAAGAGATTATGGAGAGTAAATGGAAAGTAGGACGTCCATGAAATTTATGTTTAACTGCAATGTGGAGAAATTGTTTGTAAAGGCTGCTTTTAAAAAATCCAATTTTCGGCTACATAAAATTTTACTCATATGGCTATAGTCCTTTGAACTGCTATCATCTATTTATACTTTAAAGCTTACATGAAGAGCAAACATGTATATTTTAGAAGTTTAAAATGGATAAAGAATGTATTATAACTTCCAAATGGAAAATAAAAAAGTATACCTGTTTCCCATGTCTCCCTATACCTATATACAGAATCATTGTTGTACTTTTAAACCTCATTTCTGGAAGCACTGCAGATGTCAGATTATTTCAGAAAGCTAAAGATGGCCTTTAACGAACATGACAGCAGTCTAAATGGTATCTGGCCAAACTATTAGCATGCCAAGAATGACAAAAATCACAGTAACCTGGAAGGTAAATTATGATTTTTCACTGGTACAATCTCTACCAGTTTCTCCACTGGACTACATATGGACTATTTATGCAGTAAAATGGAGCCCAGGATTTAGACAGAATATCTTTGTTCTTATGTCGGTAGTAGCTGATAGGGGATTGTGTCAGCCACAAAGGATATCTCAAACAAACTATAGGAAAAAAAGAAAAACTTCATATAACTAACTTCAAAATGGAAATAGGAGAATATAAATTTAAGCAATATTTTTGGCTGCATGCTCTTAATATTCAGAATGATGTTCACATTCTGGACTATTTTTTATATTTCTTTCTTTCTAGTGCAAGCAGATTGCCTGATTTTAGTGTTTACTGAAGAACATTTCAATTTTAAATGTTCATTCTGCAAGGCAACTAATAAGATAATTATTGTTTTGAATAATTTCCTCCATATGTTCACAATTCCTGGATCTCTGCTCTCTCAGGCTTCATGCTGGTCTCATGGTCAATGTCGCTGTTCAGAAAAAAAAAAGAACAAAACTTTGCTTTCATATTTTCTTTGTTTTTAATTTTTACAGATTTAGAGGGTACAAGTGCAGATTTGTTACATAGATACGTTGTGTACTGGTGAAGTCTGGGCTTTTAGTGTACACATCCTAGAATGGTATACATTGTACCTATTAGGTAGCTCTCCATCCTCAACCTCTCCCACCCTCCCACATTTCCAGTGTTTGTGATTCCATACTCTATGTCCATGTGTGCACATTATTTAGCTCCCACTTATAAGTGAGAACACGTGGTATTTGACTTTCTGTTTCTGAATCACTTCACTTAAGATAATGGCCTCCAATCTTATCCATGTTGCTGCAAAAGATATGATTTCATTCTTTTTTTTTTTTATGACTGAGTAATATTCCATGGTGTTTGTGTGTGTGTGTGAATGTATGTGTATCTATCTATATATATACATATATACCATATAAATAAATGTAAAGACAAATGTACCATATAAAGAAAATATAGTGTGCAAGTACTGACGTCAGGTGATGGACAGCAAGCAGATGGGTGGGAAAAAGAAAAAAAAAAGGAGAAAATATAGTGTGTATTTACATATTTACAAATACACACATATATATCATTTCCTTTATTCAATCATCCTTTATCCTTTGATGGACATTTGTTGATTCCGTATTTGTCTATAATGAATAGTGCTGCAATAAACCTGGGAATACAGGTGTCTTTTTTATATAATGATTTGTTTTATTTTGGTTAGATATCCAGTAGTGGGATTGTTGGATCAAATGGTAGTTCTATTTTTGATTCTTTGAGATATCTCCTATGGTTTTCCGTAGAGGTTGTACTAACTTCCATTCCCATCAACAGTGTCTGAGCATTCCCTTTTATCTACATCCTCACCAACATCTGTTTTTTGTTTTTTTGACTTTTGAATAATAACACATCAGCTTTCATATTTCTTAAAATCTCAAATTGTCCAAACTTGCCCAAGAGCCTGGAGAGCAGCATGTGTTCTATAATTTGGAAGAGTTAATAATATGTATAAATAATGTCTTTCTCTGAGTGTACATTGTTTTCCTCTGAATGGATAATAATCAATGAACTACATTATATTTTAAAGTGAGAAAAGCTGCTATTTTGAAAGTGCTGGATTTTTCTATTTCATTATTTAAGAAAGAGTTTGATACTAAAGACAATACTTAAAAATTATAAATGTACTGTGAAAAAGTACCAAATCAGTTTACTAATTTCATTTTGATGGGGCTCAAATGTAATGAAATCACATCATTATCATATTTATACCTAGCAGAAAGAAGATTGAATTTTACTTGTGTTTGTGTTCTACCTCATCCAAGTAGAAAGTAGATGATCAAGTCGCTTCTCTTAAATTTAATTATTTGATCAATAGTGTGAATTTAATAACATGTATCTGTGAAGTGGTATTGTTTACAAAGAAGATGAAGAATTATTTTTCATGTCATTTTTATCATCACCAGTTATTTTATAATATCATCAAGCTTAATGCAGCCATGGATCATTCCCAAACTCCCACACTCACAAACAAATATACAAATTGAAACACTATTTATAAAGGTAGAAGGTAGAATTCAGAATTAATATGCCACCAATAAACAAATATAATTTTGATTATAAGCCTACACTTGGATCTGCTAAAATTTCTAAATAGCTATCTTGGATAAACAGAAGATTCAAAAACTATAGATTTGCAAAATGCACATGTTTAATTCAAGTATAATAGATTTTTGTGTACTTCAATTCTATTTCGTGACCAAGTTGAAAATAGAAAAGGCTTGTCAAAAATAAATTAAGGCTTTATGTTGAAATGTAATCTTCAAAATGATGTTTTAAGTAGTAAGTTATATCAGTTATAGAATCTGACAAAAAAATTAAATTTGTTAAAGTTATTATAACACAAATATAAGCTAAATTATAACTTAAACATACAAAATAGTTTTTATATGCAGTACAGTTTTTGCCATTTGTGATCATGATAATCAAATGTAAAACTAGATTATTAAACAATACAGAAATTTTCTAATTAGATGCACAAATGTAGGTATTCTTGGCAGAGTCAATGATCAGCATTGTTGAGGGCAAACTTCCAAATCTAAGGAAAACAAATAAAATAGCACATGTATCTATTACAAAAAGGAGAGAGAGAAAAAGCTGCGTCAATCCTTTATTATTCTTTATCAGTTCAGTTTTTTCATTTTTTATTTTTTGTGACTTCTGCATTGGTTTTGTGTGTGTTTGTATGTCCACAAGAAGTACACAACATACTAAAATTTAAATAACTAAGTTTCAATGGTCTGAAACTATTCTTCTGTCCAATTATTGAGGAAACGAAGCTTTTACTGAGCGTCTATTTGCAGTGGGCGTTTGTCCATTTTCGAAGGACAAAACTAAATGTCAACTCTCAATGTCTGAAAGTCCAGAAAGCAAGGCAAACATAAAATAATCATTAAAATCTAGTATAATAAGTGCTACCACTACCACTACTGCTTCTACTACTATATGCACAAATCGTATATAGTGCAGGACAAAGAAAAGCATAATTTCAACTTTGCAACATGAACAAGGAACTTTTTAGACAAGAAAATTATCGCTTGATATACTGCTTGAAATCTAAGGAGATTATTTCTAAGCACTTCAGACCACTGTTTGCTCCACAGAAAGTAGAAGAAAATCATATGCGGAGGCAGAGAGGAAGAGCATATGGCCTTAGATGAGTGAGGTAAACAAGCTATATGGTTGAAGACAAAGGCAGAGGCTAAACCATGAATTACTTGATAATTTTACCTAATGAGTTGGGCATATACACTACGGTTAATAAAGGAGCTTAATGCATTTGGATAATAAAATGTGATTTTCATTTTTGAAAATTCAGATGGTAGGTATATAAATTGAGTGTGTGTAGAGGAGAGGCAAGGATGTGAACTAGGAGGTTACCATGCATTTTTACAAGAAGTGATGAAGACCTAAACTAAACCAGTGAAACAAAGATAATGAGGAAAATGCACTGGAAAAAAAATGGAAAGATATAATAATCTATTGTATGTGAAGTCAGCACAGGGAAGAAGAAGGAAGATCCCCAGATGGCTCTATGAGTACAGGCTTGGGTAGGAAGACAATGTAATTTATTTTATTGAAGTCAGGAAACTTCTAAGAAAGAAGGTTCTAAAATACAGAAAATTTTGCCATGTTGGCATTTATTTCTTATATTGGTTTTTATATTGTTGAATACATATGTTCTTTTATTCAAAAGCTATTTTAAAAACTCAAATTATTTGCACAAATAAAAATATGCACCTGTGTATGTCAAAGCCAAGAAAACATTAAAAATTACATAAATGGAAAGATTATCTTTGATTCATATTCATATACTTTAATCAGTTTCTTAGCTGTATCTGTTTCTAAAACCATGTCACTGAAAAATATGGTGTTTTAATGTGTCAGATATATTTACAGGTTTTTAAAAAATAAAACTTGCAGTTTTATTCATAATTGCACTTTATGACTAATAAATTTGAAATGGTTGACTGCTTGTATTGCAAAGTTTCTATAGACCAAACAATTTTTAATTAAAAACCTCTTCTATATTTTTCCAAAGGTACCTGCAAACTCGGATTTAATTTTGCTATATGAATAATATTCTTCATTTTTTCTGAACATGCAAAAATTTTAGCCTAAGTGTTTTGACTGGCGTTGCCTTTTTGTTTTTATTCAGAATAACTTTTGTCAACATTTTTTTTTAAGATGGGGTTTCACTCTCTCGCCCAGGCTGGAGAGCAATGGCACAATGATGGCTCACTGCAGCCTCAACATCCTGGGCTCTGGTGATCCATCTGCTTCAGCTCTCTGAGTCACTGGGACAGGTGAGTGCCACCATGCCTGGATAATTTTTGATTTTTTGTGGAGATGAGGTTTCACTATGTTGCCCAGGCTGGTCTTGAACGCTTTGCCTTAAGCAGTTCTCCCACCTCCGCCTCCCAAGGCTGGAATTATAATCATGAGCCACTATACCCAGCCGCATTTCTGAATTCTTCACCATGACTTTTGATCTGCAGACATGTGTATTTTTATCTTCCTAAGAGCACATCATTGTAATCTTGAAGGCTGAAATTTTAACTATTTAAAATCATATTCAATAATCCTCAAACATTTCACCATAGAAAAATTAACTTCCAAAGTTTTACTTAGAGTCCAAAAATTAGCTAGTATTGAGAATAATATGGCTAATTTTTCTATTTGAAGTAATTATTGAGACTAATTAAAATCACATATCATTTAACTGTTTGAAAAGTTGTTTGGAAAATAGAGCTAAATCGTAAATACAATTCATACTTTCTGTTTATACACAAGAAAATTTGGGATTGAAAAAGAATGAAATTAATTTAAAATAGTCATTGAATCTAAATGAAAAGTCACATTTCAAAGAAATGAAAACAGTTTCCATAGCTATATGAGTTAAATCAAGATCTTCTGACATAGTTTTCTTTTTAAAAGTACAAATTGTTTAATTGCACGCTGTTGCTTCTTCTGCAGATGTATGGCTTGGTTTTTATGTGATCTGGAATATCCCTATGGTCCTACAAATGGTAGATGAAAAATGTCAGCAAATATTTTGTACGAGTTATATGTTCATCACCCTTACTGGACTTTTAAATTAAACACCTATTTCCTGGATTTTAAATTTTTGGTTCATTGCTGCTGAAAACATTTTAATGTAAAATGAAAGTGTAAGTGATCAATGAGCTAATTAATTGTACATATTCAGCATTAAGTACATGATCACAACCACTGTAGAAAGGGTGTTTAGGTTGCAACACTCTACAGTATGACTCTTCAGCTTCTATTTTCTAAACAATTCATATACATATAGTTCCCCACATTTCATATGGCCCCCACGAAGTAGAGGCTAAGCAATTTAAGCTCACAGGTTGTGTGACCAGCCAGGCACACCTGGCTGGGACACTCAATGGCCAGCAAGGGTACCAGTGTTAAATGCTTCTTCCACCATCACCTGAAATGGTAAGGAAGTAGCTGTCTTTGCTGCTTATGGCTGAGAGCACTTTCTTTTATTATGCATGCAATAATATGAATAGTCTCCTTGTCTCTAGAAAACAAGGAAAAGAGTGAAGTGTTACAACTTGTCTTTATTTTCATACTAATTGTATGTTAAAGTGAATAGTCTCGTTATTAATTTTTTCTTAATTTAACTTTTGGAATTTAAAGCGTTTGGAAGTAGATGACACCATTTCAGAATCTGGAAACAAAAAAGTAAATGTTTACAAACCTGTACTATTTTACAGCAATTATTAGTAGTAAGACTTCTTAAAAGTGAAAAATATTTTGAAAATTTGTAGACAAATGCTAAAATGAATAGGCTACAGGAACAACAAGGGTAAGCTAATATTCTTGTCAACTAACTAGTAGGTAAAGTCACCCTAGACATGGATGACTCATCTATTATCTGATCTAGGAAAGCAAGAGAACATCTTGAGTTAGGATGATTAGTTCAACTGGGAGAGGATCAGCTTTTGGTAACTATGGAACACCCAAGTATCAATGCCCAGGAGAGATTTGAAAATCTAAGCCGGGCTCGGTGGCTCAGCCTGTAATCCCAGTGCTTTGGGAGGCTGAGGTGAGTGGATTGCCTGAGCCCATGGGTTCGAGACCCGCCTGGGCAACTTGGCAAAACCTCATCTCTACAATAAATCAAAAATTAGCCGGGCTTGGTAGTGCACGCCTGTAGTTCCAGCTACTTGGAAGGCTGAGGCGGAAGGATCACTGGAGCCCAGCAGGTTGAGGCTGCAGTGGCCGGGAGCGGCCAATGCACTCCAGTCTGGGTGACAGAGTGGGACTCCAACTCAAAAAAAAAAAAAAAAGAAAATCTGAGGGTGTTGTGCAGGGGAATGCTGAAATATAGAAACACAAATTTGAAAGTTTTCAGCACATGGGTAGTTGATGCAACCATTTGAGATGAAAGATCTGGTAAGACATTATCAGGACTAATGTGTTTTGAGCATGTTATTGACAGTTTCTGGGAAGAGTACAAATGGCCTTTGTCTAAACATTGACAACAAAGGAAATAATATGTCAATCTTTTAAATGACTGTGTATTAGTTTGTTGTGGCTGCTTCAGCAAATTACCACAAACTTGATGGTTCAAAGCATTAGAAATTTATTATTTCATGGTTTTATATGCTGAAGTCCAAAGTATGTATCGCTGGGCTTGAGGCAATGTGTTGAAAGGGCCACATTCCCTCTAAAGACTCTAGGGGAGAATTTGTTCCTGGCTTCTGGTGGCAGCTGGTATGCCTTGGCTGATAGTTGTGCCACTTGTTTCTGCTTCTGTCACCACCTGTCTTCTTTTCTTCTTCCTCTGGTGAAAAACATTACTCTACTTCCCCTTTATAAGGACACATATGGTTCCACTTAGGGACCACCCTGACAATCTCCATCTCTAGAGTTTTAATTGAATCACATCTACATAATCATTTCTTGTCATATAAAATAATATACACAGGTTCAATGGATTAGAATGTGAATTCTTTCTTCTGGGTGAAGGAGCAAGGGAGGTTAATCAATCTACACAACTTTAGTGTTTCTAATTAACATCAGTATAGGAATATTTTTACATTATCTCTATCATCACCCCTGAAATTTAGGTATATAGAGCACGTAAATATACTATTTTTAAAATAGATGGTATCATATTATGCTGCTCAGGCTGGAGTGCTGCAATGGCTATTCAGGTACAATCACAGTGTACTGTAACTCAAACTTCTGGGCTTAAGTGATTCTCCTGCCTCAGCCTCCCCAGTAACTGGGACTAAAGACAGGCACCACCACACTCGGCTAAATATGCTATTTTCTAATGTCTATAAATGGGCTATTTATTACACTAACTGCTAACCACAAAGAACAATGAGTAATTGAAATGTGCAATTGAATTGAACCACACTGTAAGTATACAATACACATCATATTTAGAACACTTAGTACAAATATGAAATATCTCATCTTTTTGTTGATTATAAGTTTGAACAACATTCTGGATATATTGTGTTAAGTAAAATATATCACAGATGTTCATTATACTTTTATTTTCAATATGCCTACTAGAATATTTAAAATCACGTATGAAGTTCACATTATATTTTCATTAGATAGTGCTAGTCTAGACGTGTGTGAGTTTAAATCTCATTATGTTCTAATTTGTTTTCTTACAAATAAACAATTAAAATTCCTAAAAGTTGCACACCAAGTTAATTAAATGCTCATTTTTGTTTAAAAGTTCTAGAATGTGCTTTACTCTTGTAGTCCATATACATTCAAATCATTTACCACTGCTTTTCTCCATTTCACAGCAATGAACAAGCAGGACTTCCTGTAAAATCATGGACCACCATATGCTCCTTCAGCCTTCGCTAATGCCCGGCTCTAGTACCTGAGAGCTAGAGTGAACCACAAGGAACCCCAGGTACTCCCTCTCTTGGTTCACAAGACAGTCTGACAGGATGAGTTCCAGAGTAATGGGCAATCCTTGAGAACAAAGACAAAATAAAATAATTGGGAGAAGTTTGGCATTTTCTTTCAACAGAGGTCAGATTCAGAGTGGAGCTTGGGAGGAAATAAGAGAGTGTTTATGATGGAAAGGGAGAGAACCAAGGGGAACTTGTGGGAAAGAAAGTGTTATCCAGGAAAGAAGTTTTTAGGTTTGAGAAGAGACCTGTGTGTAAGAGAGAAGGTTGGAGAGAGGTGATCAGTAAAGCAATACTGGGAGCCTTTGAGCAGTGATGGAGGGAAGACACTGACTGTGTGTCAGATATCTGCATATAGGCTAGCTGAATGCATGTTATGGTATTTATTTTGGAGGCAAAATGATTGAGGGGTACCAAAAAACAAATTTGCCCAAGTACACACAACTATTCGGTATCAAAGGCAAAATTTGGAATCCATTGATTAGTGAATAGATATCCTTTTAGATTGTTAAAGCTAGATTTGAGTGTGAATCAGGTTGGGCATGGAGGAGGCAAGCTAGGGGGTGCTTGTACTTGGAGCCATTCATGGCAAGGGTGGGAACACTACCGCAGGGAAAGACCTGTGAAGAAACAGATATTGGTTGACCTTGTAACTAGTCAATATTTTGAACTTGACCAGTTTCCTAGTGTCACATTATATTTCTAGCAAGCATGGTTTTTATATGCTTGCCCATAAAAATATAAACATATTTAAACTTCAACTTCTCATAGATCTCATGGAAATATAACCGAAAGACCTAATGACTTTGTTTCAAGTTTTAGTGAGTTCATCTCTAAAAATGAGGATAAAAAAGGACTATCCCAGCCCATAATTATGTAATTGAAGAGTACCATAACATTACATTGCCTTTGGAATTCTCAACTCTGAACTTCTCAACATATGCTATTCTCCTTAGAAATGATTTTATCCTCATTTTACCCAGAACTTTCAAAGGCTCGACGTCTTTTTTTCAAATACTAGCCTTCTCCTTACTTCAGTGTACTTCTCCAACCAGGGGTTCTATGACAAATTATTCTATTAATACTCTTCTCCACACACTGTTGGGCTCTGGTCACTCTAATGATGGAGTAGCTGCTGGTGGGAGGTTGGGAGTTGGGGAAGAAGAAAATATTATGTCTAAAAGGCCTGGCTCACTCAAATTTACGAAGTCCAAATATAACCTTGTTCTTGTTGCTCTTGGCAGGCTTTTTCCATCAACTGTCCTGAGTCTTTCCTATTCTGATTTCTCATTATCTGTCTTTCTTCTAGCTGTTAATCTTGCCTCTCATTTAGCCAACATTGAGACACTTGGCGTTGTCACTTTACCTTCTCATTGTGATCTATCACTGTCTCCACATACAGACCTTCTCATCCTTCCCTGAACTATGTGGAAAAGTTAGCACCCAATCCCCTTTTTGTTTTATTGAAAAGGTAATGGTCTTTAACATTTTTTCTTCTGGTATCTTTAATTTCTCTTTTTCTATTGACTCCTTTTTGCCTGCCAGTTGATGGTTAACACTTTTAAACATTTTGGTCAGTTGATAAGAGAAATAGCATATTATTATTCTTTAAATTAGCCTTTTGTGAATTATGTGATTGAATATTTAAATGTTTAGCAGTCATTTCATTTCTTACCCAGTGTATTGTCTTTTGAAATTTGATGCTCCTTTTCTTATTTATAAATTAGTACAAATTTTATAATGGGTTTTTGAACTTGTTTATGAATTAATATTAAGAATTTGCCTATAATATTTGTGATAAATGTTTTCCAGTTGCCTTAGTAATGCCTAAGAAATAAAAGACATTAAAAAGGTTAATTTTATGTATTACATTGGCTACTATGGATTACGGTATACTTATGCAGGCATGCATTGCTCAACAATGGGATTACATTCTGAGAAATGCATTGTTACACAAATTGTGTTGTTATACAAACATCATAGAATGACTCACACACACTTAGATGGCATCGTCTACTACACACCTATGCTATGTGGTATAACCTATTGCCTAGGTTGCAAACCTGGACAGCTTGTTACTGTACAGAATACTATAGGTGACTAACTATAATAAGTGTGTGTGTATCTAAACATAGAAATGGTATAGTAAAAACATGGTGTTGTTATCTTACAATGTGTCATATATGTGGCTTGTTGTGGACCAAAACATCATGTGGCATATAACTGTATATTTTTATAATGATTGTATTTCTATTTTATTACATTAAAGTTTGAATTCACATGAATTTATTTTACCTTTTCTCATAATATTACCATATTATCTTAGACCATCAAAATAACAATCTTGAAATCATCTTTGACTTGTCCAGATTAATTATACTCCATGTCATTTCTTAAGATGTTACAATCTTCCCAAGTTAAATCAGTTGAAAACATTATTGATTCATTCTATTAGACAATAAGCATAGTAATGATAAGGACATGTCACAGTTGTGTCCCCAGAATGCAGTATAATTCTTAGTGTAGTATTTATTATTGTGTGTAATACATAGATTTTCAATAAATGTTTCTGAAGTACAGTTTGAGCTTCTAAGAGGTTGAGTTTATAATTTAAAACTTCTGGACTGGGTAGAGATAAGATGGCGATGGAACAGGTCGGGTTATGAGAGTCCCCGCAAAAGGGAGTGTCCACAAAGATTCTCTGTGTGTGTGGGTGTGTGCTGGTGGGTGAGTGAAAGTCCATCTGAGGGGAGACTCATGTTTGTGCACCCGGGGCTCTCCTCCAGAAGTGACTGCAGCCCACCACCACCCTGAGATTGGAGCCCACAGCCTGTAGGAACATCTGCCATTCTTGGTGCTCTCTTGAGAGGAGGCAGCAGAGAACAACTACTCCTCACCACCTGGCACCTGCCCATGCCATCACCTGAGGCAGAAGACCAGACATGAGCAGCAAGAACCATAGAGAAAGCAGGGCATGGAAATCTGGAACAGTGCCCTGCCATTGATGAGGAGATGCTGACTGATGCCATCTTCTCTGTCCTGGTACTGGGCAGAGGCCTGCATTGCTCCACCCAGCTGTGTCTAACCTCCAACCTGGGACCCAGAGGCTAACCCCTCATAGGACTTGAAGAGACAGACGCCCCTTTCCCATGCTGTATCAGGCACAGACATGTCAGATCTGACTGGGAGACTTGACAGCAGCAGCAGCAGACGAGTTGGGTGAGTCTGGATCTGATCTATCTTCCTACCACAGAAGACCATGGGGCATCTGACCCATGCTGAGAGCAACCCTATCAGCCTGCACTGAGAACAGATAGGACAGGCTGGGGACAGCAACTGCTCTTTAACATGGTGGCAGCAGCCAAAAGGAACCTGAAGTTACAGAAATGGCCACAGAGCAAGTTTTGTTTTTTGTTTCTTTGTTTCGTTTTAGTTTTTGTTTGTTTTCTTCTCTCTTTCTTTCTGTTTTGATTACATTTTCATACTTGCTTTGTTTCTGTTATTTTAATGTTTTTGTTTTTTTTTTTTAGATTTTCTGTTTGTGTATGAGTATTTTTGAGGGCGAGTACATCAACAGGTTTTTTGTTTTTGTTTGTATGATTGTCTATGTGCATTTTTTTGTTAGTTTTTACTATCTTTGTTTATTCATTAGTTGGTATGCCTGTCTGTTTTCTCTCTTCTTCTTCTCTCTCTCCATTTTCCTGTCATCTGCCTCCTTGCTTTTTCCATTCTTTTTCTTTTTCTTAGCTCACCTTGATTTGGGGGGCAAACATACACCACCACTGCATGGACAGATCATAAGGCAGTGGGAATTGGGTTCCAGAGGCCCACACACCTGTCAGTAGAAACTGGAATCTGCAGGTAACTTCTGAATCACAGCTCCTCCTTAATTAAATCTCCAAACTGCAAAAAGGACAGCCCCCCACCCCTAGTCCAGCTTCAAAATTGAACAAAGCCAGAGGATCTACATAAAGAAAAATAAGAGATTGAGCAAACAGAAGTAAAAGCTATCTCTCTGATCAATGAACAGCAGAATTAAAGACAAGTTTTTAAAAAGGGGGAGGAAAACCTACACACAAATGAATAAAGATGAAAGGAAGAATATGGGTCTCACACAGACCCCCTGGGAGGACAACGATTGAGAATACAGACTTCAGAACTCAAACAATGAAGAGTCCCCAGAATCACTGGTCTCAAACCACAAACCCAGATATAAAGATATTAATAGAGAGAATAAATAGAAATGAGGAGAGATGAGAGAAAAGAATGAAGGAGTTGATAACTGAGATAACAATAATAAAGAATACAGTGAATGAAATAAATAACAAACTGATAAGCATGGAAAGCAGAAATAAGCAGAAGAAAGAATCTCAAAGCTTGAGGACCAAACTGTGGAACTTACCCAAACTGTTAAAAACATAGAAAAGACAGGGCAAAGCCTCCAAGAGAAGAGCAATTGTGTCAAGAGACTGAATCTAAGATTAATTTTAATCCCTGAGACAGACAGACAGAGACCACCCTGCAAAACAACAAGTGAGAAGACCAACTCCTAGACACATAGTAATTCACTTACACAAAGTAGGTATCAAAAAAAAAAATTCTAAAGGCAGTCAGAGAAAAATATCAGACTACCTACCCAGGATGACTAATTAGAATAGCAACAGTCTTATCTACAGAAACACTTCAGTCTAGGAGAGATAGGAACCCAATCTTCAAAGTTTTCAAAGATAAACAATTTCAGCCAAGAATTACCTACCCAGCTAAGCTAAGCTTCATCAGCAATGAAGAATTAAAATCCTTCCCGGACCTTCAGTCTCTAAGAGTTTACGCTGCCTCCAGACCAGCTCTACAAGAAACACTTAAGAAAGTATTAAACACAGAAAAAAGGAAAAAAGAATGACCACACCATCCCAAGAATGTGGGAAAAGCATTAAAAACACAAATAAATCAACCCCAAAATCAAAAGAAAAACAACTAATAAATAGTAGCAACAATAACAAACTCTATAAGAACTTCCTGACAGGCATAAACTCTCATATCTCAATAATTAGGCTAAATGTAAATGGACTAAATGCACCACTGAAAAGGCAAAGAATGGTAAATTGGATAAAATATCATAATGTAACAATATGTTGTCTCCAGGAGACCCATCTCACCAGAAAGGACTCTCACAGATTCAAAGTAAGACGATGAATAACAAACGTTCAGGTGAATGGAACACAAAAGAAAGCAGGAGTTGTGATCTTACTATCAGACAAAATACCTGTTAAGTGATCAAAATTTTAATAAGATACAGAAGGTCGCTACATAATTATAAAAGGTTCAATCCTTCAACAAGAAATATCCATCCCAAATATATATGCACCCAACATAGGAGTACCAACTTTCATAAAGCAGCTTTTAGGTAAACTAAAAAAATATATTGACTCTAACACTATCATAGCTGAGGACTTAAATACCCCCACTAACAACCCTAGACAGATAATCAAGAAAAAAAAATCAACAAAGAGATCCGGACCTTCTACGTGGCGCTTGACCAAATGGACTTAATTGATACCTACAGAACACTCCACCCAACAAACACAGAATATACATTCTAGTCATTGCCACAGGGAACATACTCTTAGATCAACCACACCGTTGGCCATAAAACAAACATAAACAAATTTCATGAGATTAAAATACTGCCATGCCCCTTCTCATACCACGGTGGAATAAAAATAAACAGCAACACTAACAAAGTTCCCCCAAAACCCATAAAGACATGGATACTAAACAGCATAATGCTGAGCAACACGGAAATCAAAACAGAAATTAAAAGATTCCTGGAAACAAATGAAAACATAGAAACATCTTACTAAAATCTCTGAGAACAGTACTAAGAGGGAAATTCATATCTCTATGAAAACACATGAAGAAAATGGAAAGATCACAAATCAACAACGTAACAAATCACCTAAGGAAGCTGGAAAAGCAAGACCACCAAAACCCTAACTTCAGCAGGAGAATCCAGATCACCAAAATAAAAGCCCAAATTCGGGGCATAGAAGACAAAAATATAATACCAAAAAACCCAATGAAACAAAAAGCTAGTTCTTTGAAAGGATAAACAAGATTGATGGACCCCTAGTTAGACTAACCAAATAAAAGAGAGAAAAAGTCCAAATAAACACAATCAGAAATGCAAAAGATCAAGTCACAACTGGCCCTGAAGAAATACAAGATTATCAGAGACTACTATGTACAATTGTATGGAAACAAACTTGAACACCTAAATGAAATGGAAGACTTTCTGACATCACACAACATTCCCCAGGTTGAAATGAGAACTCAAGACCCTACATATAGACCTGTAACAACCCAGGAAATCAACCATGTCATAAGAAAACTACCCCCCCAAAAGAAAATCCCCTGGACCAGATGGCTTTCCAATAGAATTCTGCAAAACATACAAGGAGGAGCTGATACTAATCCTATTGAAAGTCTTCCAGGCAATTGAGAAAGATGGAACTCTCCCCAAGTCATTTTATGAAGCTAATATCACACTGATACCCCAAACGGGTATTGATCCAACATCCAACAAAGAAGGAGAACTGCAGGCCAATATCCATAGATGCTAAAACTCTTAATAAGATTCCAGCAATTGGGATCCAACAACACATCTCAAAATTCATCCACCATGACCAGGTAGGCTTCATTCCTGGATGCAGGACTGGTTCAACATCCACAAGACTATAAACATAATTAAGTACATCAGCAGATATTAAAACAAAAGCCACATGATTACATTATTAGATGTGGAAAAAGCTTTCAATAAAATTCAGCAAACTCCTTGATTAAAAACCCTCAAGGCATAGTTGGAACACACCTCAAAATAGTAAGAGCCATCAATGAAAAGCCCAAAACCAACATACTGCTAAACAAACAGAAATTGGTACCATTTCCCCTGAAAACCAGAACAAGACAAGGATGCCCACTCTCACCCTTTCTGATCAACATAGTATTGAAAGTCCTAGCTAGAGCAACCAGACAAGAGAAGGAAATTAGGGGTATATTTATAAGAAAAGAGAAAGGTAAGTTATCCCTTTTTGCAGATGACATGATTCTATAACTTGAAAACCCAAGAGAATCTGTCTAAACCCTCCTTTCACAGATAAAGAACTTTGACAAAGTCTCAGGGTATAAAATGTGCAAAAGACAGTCGCATTCCTATACACCAACAATAAACAAACAGAAACCCAAATAAACAGCACAATTCTATTCACAATAGCCACAATACCTTGACATACCTTAACATCTTCTTTACCAGAGAAGTGAAAGACCTTTACAATGAAAACTACAAAACACTGCTCAAAGAAATCAAAGATGACACAAACAAATGGAAAAATATTCCATGCTCATGAATTGGAAGAATCAACATTGTTAAGATGTTCATTCTACCCAAGCAATCTACAGATTTAATGCAATACCCATTAAATTACCAGCATCATTCTTCTCAGATCTGGAAATGACAATACAGGAATTCATATGGAAACATAAACAACCACAGATAGCAAAAACAATCCTCAGCAAAATAAATGAAGCAGGAGGTATTGCCATCCCAGACTTTATACTCTATTATAAATATACAATAATCAAAACAGCCTGGTATTTGTACAAGAACAGTCATATAGACTGATGGAATAGGATAGAGATTCCAGAAGCAAAACCTCAATTTCTCAACCAACTCATCTTCCATTAAGCCTCCACCATAAACCACTGGGAAGAAAAGAACAAATTTATTAAATAGTGCTGGGAAAACTGATTGACCACAAGCAGAAAATTAAAACAAGATACCTACTTATCACCATACACAAAAATGAACCCTAAATTGATCAAAAACCTAAAAATAAAACCTCAAACTATAAGAACCTTAGAAAATGCAGGAGACACCCATGTGGAAATTGGAACTGGCAACCAATTCCTGTTCAAAACACCAAGTGCCCATGGCATAAGAGATAAGATAGACAAGTGGGACCTCATCAAACTGACAAGCTTCTGCAAAGCCAGAAAAACCATCAAGAGAGCAGCGAGACAGTCCACAGAATGGGAAAAAATGTTTGCCAACTGTATATCTGACAAAGACCTCATGTCTAGGATCTGCAAGGAACTTAATGTGCTCAAAGGAAACAAACAGCCCCATTACAAAGTGGGCAAAAGATATGAATAGACACTTCTCAAAAGAAGTCATAGGAGCAACCAACATGAAAAAATGTACAACTTCACTAGTCATCAAAGATATAAAAATTAAAACCACACTGAGATACCACCTAACTCCAGTCAGGATGGCCAGCATCAATAACTCAGAAAACAACAGATGCTGGAGAGGATGTGGGGAAAAGGGAACACTTCTACATTATTGGTAGGAGTGTAAACTAGTACAGCCTCTGTGAAAAGCAGTTTGACGACTCCTAAAAGATCTAAAAATTGACCTCCCATATGATCCCACAAGCCCCCTACTGGGAATATGCCTGGAAGAACTCAAATCACTCTATGAAAAAGATACCCGCACATGCATGTTTATTGCAGCATTATTCACAATAACAAAAACATGGAACCAACTGTGCTGCCCATCAAAAGAGAACTGGATTTTAAAAAATGTGGTACATTAGCCGGGCTCGGTGGCTCAGCCTGTAATCCCGCGCCTTTGGGAGGCTGAGGTGAGTGGATTGCCTGAGCCCGCGGGTTCGAGACCCGCCTGGGCAAGCAAGACCTCATCTCTACAATAAATCAAAAAATTAGCCGGGCG
>CAUYQG010036606.1:0-31342 GCA_963574415.1 Tarsius wallacei | reverse complement strand
TGAGGGAGGGTGCTGGGTAGATAGTTGGTTGTTGCACTTAGGGGGCAAGTTGGGGGTACTGAAGGCTGGGTGAAGGCTAGGGTTTTGAATATAGAAGGTTTGAATGTTGGACAACCCCCTCGGGTCCCCTCTCACTGTGGGAACTTTTCTGTATTCTCAATAAATCCTGTTCTCTAAAAAAAAAACAGAAAAAGAAAGAAAGAAGAAGAAGGTTTGAATGTGTAGGATATGTTGAATTTGGAGAGTATTAACTTTGAGGGTGAAAGTGTGGAGTCAGTAAGAGAATTGAACTTGAATTTGGAGGTTGATATACAAGGTTAGGTATTGAGGGTGTTAACGTGAGAGGTGGAGGTAGAAGTGGTGAAAGATAGGGTTCAGGAGTATTGAGTGCAGGAAGTGGGCATGGCACTAAGTGGGGATGACTTTGGGAGCTGACTGCATGTCTGTTTTATCCCAGAACCCCCTGGCCTTGTACAGGGCCTGCACGTGTCTGATTCCTCCAACTCCAGTATTTCCCTGGCCTGGCGGGAGCCTGCAGAGGGAGACCCACCCTCGGGCTACATCCTTGAGATGAGAGCTGAAGACACCAAGGAGTGGTCCAAGTGCACGAAGATCCCCATCTCAGGCACCTGCTACACAGTGGGAGGCCTCACTGAGAGGCAGAAATATTTCTTCCGAATCCGGGCTGTGAATGAGGCTGGGGTTGGGGAGCCTGTGGAGCTAGATGAGGGGGTCCGTGCCATGCCACCACCAGGTGAGGACACAGAGAAGGCTGGGGGTTCTTGCCTAACATCCTAACTCCAAACCTTCCTCTCGGGGCCCTCATCCCACAGGTGAAAATTGAGTGATGCTATGATAAAAAAAACAAAAAGTTGGCCGAGCTCGGTGGCTCAGCCTGTAATCCCTGCACTCTGGGAGGCCAAGGCGAGTGGATTGCCTGAGCCTGCGGGTTTGAGACCAGTCTGGGCAACTTGGCAAGACCTCATCTCTACAATAAATCAAAAAATTAGCTGGGCGTGGTAGCGCACACCTGTAGTTCTGGTTACTTGGAAGGCTGAGGCGTATGGATCACCGGAACCCAGCAGGTCGATACTGGGGTGGCCATGAGTGTGCCACGGCACTCCAGCCTGGGTGACAGAGTGAGACTCCAACTCAAAAAAAAAAAGTTTAAAAATAAATTAAAAGTCATCATACTTGTGGACACCCCTGGACAGAGCAAGGGGTGGCCCAAGGGGCACCCCCACTAAGAAAAATAACACTCATTGTGTGCCAAATAGTATTCACCGTGTGTCAAGAGAGGTATTAGGGATATAGAAATAGGACACAGACCATGCCTTCCAAGGTCTTGCATAGTAGGAGACAGATTCGAAAAATAAATGCTTCACAGTGTCCCAGGGCAGCTAAACATCTGTATGGCCTGCAGTGGGGGCATGAAAGAAGAGAGGTTGGGAAAGGCTTTAGTGGGGAGGCTTAAAGCTGTCTTCTTGAAAGGGAGGTCCAGGCCAGGTACAGTGGCTCAGCCTATAATCCCAGCACTTTGGGAGGCCGAGGTGAGAGATTGCCTGAGCCCAGTGATTTGAGACCAGCCTGGGCAATTTGGTGAGACCGCGTCTCTACAGTAAATACTAAATACAAAAACTAGCCAGGCATGGTGGCATGCATCTGTAGTTCCAGCTACTTGGAAGACTGAGACAGAAGGATCACTAAGCCCAGCAGGTCAAGGCTGCAGTGGCTGTGAATGTGTCACTGCACTCCAGCCTGGGCAACAGAGTGAGACTCCAACTCAAAAAAAAAAAAAAGAAAGGGAGGTCCATGCCCACACCTCTGTCTCCTCTGTCTCAGCTGCACCCAAGTTTGACCTCAGTGCCCGGCTGAAGAGTCACATGGTGGTTCGAGCTGGGACAGCCCTCTGTATCCACGCAGCCTTCTCCGTGAGTTGTTCCTGACCCTGGGCCCTAAGTGCCCTCCACATAGCCAAGAGGGCTGTGGTAGCCATCATAGTCTCTACCTCTGCCTCTGCCCCTCACCAGATTCCTAGTACTCAAGCTTGGCAGGAGACTCCTTGACAATTGGGGAGGGCTTGCCCCCAAATACCATCAGGGTGACCAATGGTGCCATCTCCTGTCACCTCCCAGGGTTCACCACCACCCAACGTGATCTGGCAGAAAGATGGCATCCCCACCAAGGGCCGGGAGACCATCACCAAGGGCAAAAACCACTCCCAGTTCCTCATCAATAGCACCAAGCGCTCTGACTCAGGGGTGTATCGAATCTTGCTCCAGAATGAGTTTGGAGAGGCACACTACGACGTCCATGTGCGTGTGGCAGGTATGGACAGTAGACTCCAGAAGACATTCTCTCCAAAATATAGCTACCCACTGCTGCTTAGTGCCTACCATGGGAAAGTTGTGCCTTGGGGTGGTGAAACAGTCTTGGACACTGCAAAGCAAGAATTTATCAGCCTTTGCTGAGTGGGGAGGGTTGTCACCCACTTTTTCTCAAGGGCCTGGAGGCACTGAACTAGGACCAAGGCCTTGTTTCAGTTTCTGCAGTCGTAACCAGTGAGCTCCAGGGCATACATGGAGTCTAGTCCAGGAGAGAGAGTAGAGAATGGGTGAGGGGCAAGAGGGAAAGATGGAGATAAATCCATGATAACTGGGTGACCTCTTAGAGAGCTGGAAGCTTTATTATAAAGCTCTAAACTCCCAAGGAAGGAAGGGATGAACTTTTATTGACCAGTAATTGCATGCCAGGCACTTTCCCCACTATTTCTAGGAAACAGTCATTGTTAGCCCTATTTTGTAAATGAGGAAAGCGGTCTCGTGAAGATAATTTGCCCAAAGTCACAGGGCTAGTAAATGGCAGAGCAACACTTCAAAAGTAGTTTTCAGTTTCTTTGTTTGCTTTTTCTGACTCCAAGACACCAGCTGCCTGAGACTCAAAGAAGAGACATGCCCCACCCCATCTTTCCATCAGGCTTGGCAGGTGGCTTGGTGGGCACAATTCTTCAGGCCCTCCAAGGTCACCGATGAACCTTCCAACTCTTCCAGATTTTCCCCGGCCCCCCACAAACCTACAGCTGTTTGAGGAGGTCCCCAACACGGTGACTTTGACCTGGAACCACAGCCCCGATGTGCAGGAGGACGGTGAGGCCCACTACGTCATCATGAAACGGGATGCAAGTACCGCCACCTGGTACACGGCAGCAGAGCGTGTCTTCAGCAACAAGTACACGGTGACTGGGCTGCTCCCAGGCAGGAAGTACTACTTCAGAGTGGTGGCCCGGAATGAAATCGGTGACAGCGACCCACTCGACTCCAAGGACACCTGGCTCGTCAATAAGGACCCGAGTGAGTCAAGGGACCTGAGGGTTTGGGATCCCTGTGGGGGCCCTGATGGTGGGACGTCATAGGGGTCACAGGGGTGCCCAAGAGGTGAGATAAAATCAAAGAACCATTGAGAAGGAAGCGTTGAAGTTTGAGACGCTAGGGAGAGAAGTCGGTGTTGAGGAAGCCTAGCGGTGGAGGGTACTTGGAGGAGTGAGACTAACATGAAGGTGGGGAGGTACCTCTGGGGGTGGTGAAGGTGGGGGAGGGGCAGAGGGAATTAGAGCGAGGGCGCTCTGAGGGGAGGGGCTCTAGGGACCGGGATGAAGTCTGGGAACCCTGGAGGGAGGAAAGGGGTGAAGCATGGGGAAACTGGAAGCGAAGGGCTAAATGGGAGACTAGACGCTGAGATGCAGGGGAAGCTTGGAGGCGGAGTTAAGGCTGGGGTAACATCTGCGAATACCCGGGACCAGGAAGCCCGCACTGGAAAAACATCTAGGACCCCCCAGGTCTGGGAAAGCGGAAAGACCTGTAAACCTGGCTTGGGTCACAGAACCCTGGGGTGGCTGGGGGCGGATGGGGGCGCGCGGGGTGGGGGGTTAGAAGGGAGCCTTCAGAAACCATATAACGTCGGGGCCCCCAGAGCTGACGGTGTCTGGGAGTCTGGCCCAGTCTTCGGGGTTCCGTGTAAGCCGCATCTCCAGGGCCCTCCAGGGTGAAGGGTGGTGGCCTTGGGGCGTGCTCACGGCCCGCCCGGTCCCGCCCGCGCAGTCGAGGACCTGAGCACCAAGCTGAAGCCCTATGAGGAGAAGGACTGGCGCCACGCGCCGCGCTTCCTGACGCCGCTGAAGCCACACACGGTGCTCCGCGGCCAGGACTGCACCATGACCTGCGCCTTCCTTGGGAACCCGCGGCCCACGGTGACCCTCTACAAGGGCGACGTCAACATCACGGCCAACTCCAAGTTCTGGTACAACTCCACCAGTGGCGTGTGCACCATCGTCATCCCCACCTGCACGCTCAAGGACAGCGGCGATTACAGCGTGCTGGTGGAGAATGAGCTGGGCAAGGACCGCAGCAGCTGCACGCTCACCGTCTACGGTGAGCGCTGCGTGCCGGCCTGGGGTTGGTGGGGGGGGTGCGGGGGGGGGGCGTCGGGGCCCGGCGCCATGAGTCAACTCTCCTCGTTCGGCTGGCACCGTCTTTTATTTGCCATCGGGTGGTGCAAACATTCTTAACTGGCCACGTTTCTTACTAGCACTCTCCCATGGGCGTTCCCATCCTTAGAATGTGGTTTGCAACCCTTGGTGGGCCAGGACCCACCTTTAAAATGTATATATATATTGGTGACCAGGACTAAACCAGACTTATAAATCACAGTCTCTCTGGCAAGGTTTGGGAAGAATCCATGTGTTCACAAAATTTTGCAAGTGATTCTGGTGTGCAACCAAGATGACAACTACTGGTCTAGGATGAGGACAGATAGGAGGCACCAATGGGGGGGGGGGGACTGAAGGGAACCCTCCCCTTTGCACATGCATGCCATGTTCCTGCTCATGTGTGCACATGCACAGGGAAATATTTTATTCCCTCCCACACAGCTACTGTCTTCATAGCCACACAGCTAGCAGCGTGTACTCTCTAAATGGAAAGTTGACTTGCCTAGATTTCCTCCCATGATAAAATCCAAAACCAGCAAGGTTTCCTCCCTCCCCTCTCTAGTCTCATCCTTTGCCACTCCCTGAACTCTCCATGGCACTCCATTGCTGTGGTCTCTATGGTTACAGACCTTTTTTTATCCAGTTATAGATGACACTCCTTGGAGAGAGGACCATGTCTGTCTCTCAAGTGCTAAGTGTCTAGCACTGAGATGATGATGTCTTCAGAGTGGCTGCCAAACTACGTTAACTGAACTAGTCCAGGGAAAGCACCATGAGCGCTACACAGCTAGAGAGATCCCTGACAACTTGACTCTGGTTGTGAGCACATGGGCCCAAGACCCTAGCTCCAGTACTGACCAGTCATGTGACCTGGGCAAGCTCTCTCTCTCTCAGCATATTTTCTCATCTGCTTCTTAGGACTGTGAGGCTTAAATGAGATCGTGCATGAAGTGCCTGGTAAATGTTAAGTGCTGAATAAATGGCAGCTCTCCATTCCACACACTCTGCCGACCCAGGATTAAGGGTCCCACAATCCAGCTCCTGGTTCATGCATAAGAACTCCAAGTCCAGCAGTTTGGTATTTCCCTAGCCCCTGACATCCTTAACAGTAACAAATACCTGTTTTGCTCTTTCAGACAAAGATGACAAGTCAATTCTAGCATCCATCACCGAAAGTCTGCAGAAGAAATCAAAGCATCTTATGTGAGCTCCAGTCCAGTCCAGGCATCAGGAGCTGGTTGTAATGTGCGACTTCTTGGTCTGTCCTATGCCTGGCCCAGTTTGCTCTCTGGTGCTTGTCAATGTAAACATTCAGTGAAGGGACAGGACAATAAACTAAGCTCACCTTTTCCTGCTCCTGAGAGTGGTATACAGCAGGGACCAAGGGGATGGATATGAGTGTGGGCGGGAGATTCCCAGACCTGGACTCCTGAGAAACTGGTCCAAACCCACCCACAGAGGGAGTGACCAACCCCCTTTTGACTGGGCCTTGACTTGCCTTCCCCTTCTCCACACCCACACTGCACCTTTCTGCCACCACCCCTCAGGTCTCAGGATTGTCTAAGCCCAAGGGTTCGAGACCAGCCTGGACAACTTGGCAAGACCTCATCTCTACAATAAATCAAAAAATTAGCCAGGCATGGTGGCGTGTGCCTGTAGTTCCAGCTACTTGGAAGGCTGAGACGGAAGGATCGCCTAAGCCCAGCACATCGAGGCTGTGGTGGCCAAGGGAATGAAGTCTTGTTGACTTCATCCTTCTCCCCATCCTGCCCCCTCTCATTTTTCACACTGTGGAAGTCTGTGTTCAGAGTTCTGGGGTTTGATAGGATCAGGACCCTGCCTCTTCAGTGCCCAGGGTTTACTGTTGAAGCTACAAGGGATTGGCCATCCAGCTCACTAAGTTTCAAACTTATATTTTACAGTGGAATCCTTCTTTAAAAAAAAAAATAATAATCTGGCCAGGTGTGGTGGCTCAAGCCAGTAATCCCAGCACTTTGGGAGGCCAAGGTGAGAGGATTGCCTGAGCCCAAGGGTTCGAGACCAGTCTGGACAACTTGGCAAAACCTCATCTCTACAATAAATCAAAAAATTAGCCAGGCATGGTGGCATGTACCTGTAGTTCCAGCTACTTGGAAGACTGAGGCAGAAGAATTGCCTGAGCCCAGCAGGTTGAGGCTGCGGTGGCCGTGAGCATGCCACTGTACTCCTGCCCAAGCGACAGAGTGAGACTCCGACTCAAAAAAAGAAAAAAATGTAAGACGCTACTGGACTTGAAACAAGGATAGGGGGTCTTTGAACCTGTCTTCTCTCCTTATTCCTTTGCTACTCCTCCCCCAGGAATCTCTGTAAAAACCCTAATTTGAAAATCACTAACTCACCTAACACCCACATGAGACTTAAGTCTCCTATACCACATTCCCCCAAATGTGCAACACGTCTCCTGATGGCATATTCACCACCACCCAAGGCCTCCATTCCTACTTCCAGGTTAGGCTACCTGTTGAGATGCAAAAATGCCCCTGGAGTAGGTTGCCGCATTATTCTGCCAGGGCTTTGCATCTATAATACGAATCAGCCAATCTAATCCTTCTCATTGTTTAACTAAGCCCAGAGTCCAAGGTGAAGGAGACGCTTGAAGGGAACGTAGACTGTTTTGGAGCAGGCAGCAGATTCAGGGTGGGGAGGGGAGGTGGGCAGCAGTAGAAGACATTGGGTAACTAACTTACTAAAAGTCACCCCAGGTGCTGGGCACCTGTGCACAGGAGAGTGTGTCAAGGGCAAGTCTGGACAGGGGTAAATACTGCCCATCCCCCACCCTCCTGAACCACATCGTCACCTACACATGTGACCGGGGAAGTGAGACCCACTCTAGCCAGCAGTGTCACCAGAGCCAGGGAGCCAGCCTGGCGCCAAGATGCACTGGCTGGGACTGTGACCCAGGCTGTGAGGACAGCCAGGGCCCCTGGCACCATGCCCCCACCACCCTCTCCAGGACAGGCACGTGCCACACAGGCAGACAAACAGGGCAGCCAATGGCCCTTGGTTTTTATTTTTTTCACATGGGCAGTAAAGGATGGAGTTGTCCCATCCTTGCTCCCCTTGCATTGACTGTGCCTTGGGTCTTATAACCCCAGAGTGTGTCACTGGAGCCCCCTCCTCTTGCTCCTACTATAGGAGGGCAAGGAAGAAAGCATCGTGAGTGTGTGTGTTGGAGGAGAGGGGTCCCAGCTCTCTAAGCCAGGCTCAGTACCCCCTCAGCAGCTCCCTGAGGCCCTCTCCCTATGAGACTTTGACAGACAGCAGGACAGAGACATATGGCAGAGAAAAACATAAGCAGGCTGAGAGACAGACTACACACACACAAATACGCACAGACACGCACACACGCACATACATAGACTGACCCCTTCCTTTGGCATGGTTCACCCTAGCCCTGGCGATAGGGTCTGCGGGTGGCAATATGGGGCCTGAGCTTTGGGCTGCCTGTGAGAGAGATGGGGCCACTTGAATACTTGGTACCCCAACCTCTGAGGCCAAAAAAGTTCCCTCTCCTATCTAACCTGGACAGATACCTCTTCATCTTCCCACCCAACACTTAGAGATTGAGATTGTTCAAGTAACAAGGATAGAAGAAGGAAAGGGAGACTCCACTCTCATCCAATCTTCCCAACTAGGAGCCTGTGAAAGGGGCTTCAAGCCCTGGGTGTGGGTCATCTCAGCACAGATTTCTCTCCTTTTTCCCTCAACTCTGTGCAGAACAGAAAGGGGAGAAGTGGGTGAGCCCAGCATTGCCACTGGTCCTAGGCATAAGAGATGGAGTCACACGCTTCCACCGAGTAGGGGGAGGGGGAGTGAGGAAGCTGAGCACCATCACCCTCCGGGGGGCTCTGATAGTTCTGATAGGGTAGAGGGGAGAGATGTCTACTTCTGGCTCCAGCAAGGGGTCAAAATGGCTCTTTTAGCTCTCAGCATGGTCCTGGACCACTAGCGCTGCTAGGGAGATCCTCTTCCTGCTGACCCCCTCAAACTGGCAGATTCCCCAGGCGGTACCTGCTGCCCCAGGCTGGCACCGCAGCCATCCTGATCCAGCTCCTTCAGGTTCCCAGGGTCTGGACCCCAGCCCCAGGAAGAAAAAGGGGTGACCGGACCCTGGCACCTCAGTTGGCCTTGCTCAGTCTATAGTCTTCCACGGGTTCCCGGCTCTCGACAGCTGACAGGGCAATGAGCATCTGGGCGGCGTAGTAGGTAGACATGATGAGTGCCCGTGAGTAGGGCACGGGAAAGCAGAACTTGTTGAGAGCGATGATGAGGTCCGAGATGATGAAGAGCAGTGCGCCACCGCCAGCCGCCAGCTCAGTCCAGCGCCAGGTTGCCCCAACCAGCCGCAGCCCTGCCATAGCTCGCCAGCCCATGAAGCCAATCAGGGCCACATAGACCCCCACCAGGTAGGTGAAGGCACCTGAGAGGCTGGGGTAGAGGAGGGCATAGCACAGGCCTGACAGAACTGCCATCACCATACCTGTCCGAAGAGCCAATGGCCGCATGCCAAAGGCTGAGGCGTAGAGCATGTGGGTCACAGCAAACATCAGCAGACCTGGGAGTGAGAGGAGGGAGGATGCTGAGGGCAGGCTTGGTGAGGAATGAGCAACTGGGTGAGAGTGGGAGTGGAGGCAAAGTGTTTGGGATGACTCCACTGCTTTGTTTTGGGACTAACAGGGGTGGGAAGATCCACAAAGGTAAAGACCGCTACCCCCAGGCCCCTGAAGAACTCTAAAACCGTTCACCAGATCCCCTACAAGGTCATATCCCAACAGAGGCCCTTCTGAGGCCTGGGGCCTCAGAAGCCCTCAGGTTCCCCATATTCTGGTTCAAAAGCTCTTTCTTTCAAATCCTTCCCTCCCACCCCCAGCCCTCTAACCCCCAGCCCCAGGACCCTTCTCAGGCAGCTACTATGGCCACTGACCGTGCACAAAGTATCCTTGGTCCTGCCAGATGAGGAAGGCATCACCTACAGCAGAGAAGACGAGCCCCACAAAGATGCGGGTGGCGCTGGGGTGGGCCAGCAGGAATCCTAAGCCATGGGCCAGAAGAAAGAGCCAGAGGCAGAAGATGGGCAGGCACTTGATGAGGGCGCTGACCCACGATGGGCTAGATGAGGGCAGCCAGAGCACAAAATACACGCAGGTGGCTTTGAAGAAGGGCACCAATTTGGGTCCCTCACTCTTCACCTGGAGAACACAGGATGAGGGCAGCACTCAGAGCTTGGCAGCAGAAGTCCATGGGGGGCTCAGAATCAGCACCCTCAGCCTAGGGGTCCATATCCAAACAGGCCCACCACCACCCTGCCCCCACCTCACTTCCACCCCCCAACAGGGAAGACTGATGCAGAAAAAACCAGCCTGGCCTGCCCTAACCAGCCAGCAGGATGTGAACAAACCCATCACCACCATGAGGCTCAATTTATTAGGAAGGGAAAGGGCTCCGTTGTGCTTGCTACCTGTGTCCACTCTTGGCCCCAGGACTGGGCTGGAATGGCCAGTAGGCAGTAGGCAGCAAACAGATCTTGGGATAGCGTCCCTTTCTGCAGCCCAGTGCTTCTCCCTTCCTGTCCCCTCCCACTGCCTTCTCAAGGCCTCTTTAGCCCCTCTCTCTGCCAGTATCAGCCCCCAGCTGTCTGGAATGGAGTGAGGTCAGCAGGAAACCACAAAGACGCCCCGGCTGGCCAACTCGTGATCCTCAGGAGTAGGGCCAGGGCACAGACTTAGGGGCCTGGCAATACCAGGTGAGTGCCAGGAATGCGGGAGGGTAAGCAATGCCAACCACCTCAGCCCCCACAGCCTCTCTCCTCCTCCACCAGTCTGCTTCTCAGCCCCCACTCCACCTGCTCCAACCTAAAGGTGGCATCAAGGGCAAGAAGAGGTGCTAGGGATGCTGGCGAGAAGAATGGATCCATGAGTTGGGAGCAAGAAAACTGACCCTGGGACATCAGAGATGTCAGGGATGGGGGGAGGAGTGTGCGTGCCAGTCAGTCTCATTTTTCCCAGAGAACAAGAGCAACTCAAGGCACACCAGAAAGAGACAGGAAGGGGGGAGGGGTTCTCTTCCCAGCTTCTGATCTGGAGCCAGCAGACAGGCTGGGAGGAGAGGGGAACTGAGAGGGGGAAGTCAGAGCAGCTGACTTGGTTTCAACCGGATTAGGGGGGAGGGCAGCTAAAGAAAGGTTCTACCCAAGGCGACTGCAAGCAGAGTCCAAGCTGGGGGGTGGGGGGGTGGCGCAGGGGAGAGGTCGGCTTCAGATGCTCTGAATCTGTGATTTCTGAAGCGCCTTTCCTTGGACTGCTAGTGCTGCGTATCTGGGGGTGATATGGAGCAGCGGGGATTCCCTGTATACCCACACTCTGCCCAAAGTGATTATGTCTCTGGCTGGGTGAGCTGTCCAGCACAGGGCTCTGAAGACACTCCCAGACCACCAGGTACTCGGGGAATGATCAGACTGTGACGAGGAGGTTTGGGAAGAGGCAGATAGGTGAGTCTAGGGTCCAAGCCTGCCCTTGTTCTGCCAGGGATGACAGCAGGGAGAAGAGATGACTTCCCCTTCCTATGGAAATTTCCCCACTAAGGCTGGTCAGGGTAGGGGCACGGTCAGAGGAGGGCATGCCCAGCCCCACAATCCCCAGCCTCCATCTGCCAGCCCTTGGGAGCATCAACGTCCGCTCCATCCCCTCTCCCAGCCCCATACTTTCTAGGGGAAAGAAACTGGCAGTCGCTGGGGAGACGCTGGCAGTCACAGAGAACCCAATACTAGAAAAAGGTTAGGGAGAGGAGACAAAAGGTTCGAGTTGAGAAACTCTGGAAAGGAAGAGATGACTAAATAGAGAATGGCCCCTCTTCCCCCCAACTAACGCCTCACCGGCGCTGCTTAGACTCAGGGACGTCCCCCGACCTGTTTATACGATGAGGAAGGGAAGGCAGCAAACTTGGGACGGGATTCCCAAGGGGCCCTGCCACCCTCCCGGCCGCCCCCGGGCCCCCGCCTCCCCGTGGTCCTCCTACGCAGAACCCGGCGGCCGGCTGCTGTCCCCGCTCCGGGCCGCGACCCCGCCGACCCGCGCCAGACACACACAGATCCACAGAGTCACGCTTCCGAGTCACGTGGCCCGTGTTTTCCTCCCTCCCGCGCGGGCGGGGGGCACGCGGAGGAGGGGCGCCGCGGGCCTGGGGAGCGGGGGCCGTGACGGGGGCCGCCGGCCGTCGCGGGACCCCCGTCCCGCCCGGGCCCGGGGGCTTGGCCTGCCGAAGCCCGGTCGCCAGGCCGGTGGGCTCCGGCCGCGCCGGACAATGGCTCGCTGGCTCGCTCGCTCACTCACCACAGTGACCGGGGACACCATGGCGGCGGCGGCGGCGGGCACCCCGCTCCGGGCGGCGGCGGCCAGGACGCCCCCGCGGCCAGGTGAGCAGGCGACGACGCTACAAAGCCCGGGTGACGGACAAGAGAATTCCTCCCGGGCGCCCGGCGCTCGGGCTTCTAGCTGCGAGCACCGTGACGTCACCGCAGCCGCGGCCAATGCGAGGGCGGGAGCCCCGGGGGGCGGGGCCGGCTGGCGGCGCCGGGCAGGCCCCCCGGGCTTCTGCTGCGAGCTAAGGCTTCTCCCAGGGGGCAGGAGGCGGGGTCCGCAGGTCTCGCCCCCGCCCCCGGGAGGACGTGCCAAGGCATCCAGGAACGTGACCGTGACCCCAGTGCCTGGGTGAGGACTGACGTTGGCTGAGAGACAAACACATTCCTGTCGTGGACGCGCGGCTACACACATTCTCTCATAACCCAGGAGCAAAAGGCGGAGAAGGATTCCCTTCGGCCCTGAAATATGCAATCCACCCGGACGCAATTGCAACTAGACCCACAACCTTCACTGTATACAAACACAACCTCCATACACACATATACAGAATCGCAATTACTCTTAGACACTAAACAAGTACACAGACGCGAAACCAACAACCACAGGCTGACACACATCCTTCAACATAAGACTAGAGACACACATATACCGGCAAGCATCGGCCCATAGGCCCATAAGCTAACATATAAGCAAACATAGATACTCAATTGCCCTGGGGCACACACCTCTCACAGCTCAGAGACAACAGCAACACACACACAAGAATATACCAGGAAGGACAGACAGGCAGACCTGAGCATACTTAAGGACCCAAAGGAGTGGGTAAACCAACTTTGCCAAAAATACATCGTAGGTGGTCTTAATGTTGATTATACACAGACTAAAGGTACTCAAGCGCATCTGGAGACAATGCATGTTCAGAATTATTGGAATTACATGGGTGGACAGATAGGTGGGCAAATAGACTGGAAACTAGTCCCAGTTTTGCCATTTCCATGCTGTGAGGTTGGGTGAATCATTCCCCTTCTCTGGCCTTGATTTCCTCACCTGTAAGATAAGTGGATGATTTCTAAGGTTCCACCCAACTCTGACATGTATAGGATGGGGAAGAGGAAGGGCTGCTGGCTTTAGGAAATCTAAGTCTAGCAGGCTTCCTGGAGATGGAGATTTCTGATCCATCCCAAAGGTCTGTGATCTGCAGTAGAAGGGCAGTAACTGTGTATCAGGCGTTGGGAATTGGGGGAAAGGGGTGACCAGTCCTATTTAGCAGCCATCAAGGAGTTTCAAACATCTTGTCATGGAGACACAGGCCATCGTATTGGATTCAAGTAAGGGAGAGACCTACAGGCTGAAGTCTCCTATGAGGCCCTCCCACAGTGGGTCTCTTGTTTTTCTTCTGGGCCCCACTCAGTTTTCCCTAAAGCCTGTGCTGTTGACCTGACACCCACTCAGAGGAGGGACAGTCCTCTTCTAGAGATAGAATTGGCAACCAGAGATTCAGAGCCCAGTGCAATAAGGGTAAGAGTCAAGGCTTGGACAAAGAGTCACCCAGTGTCTTCCCCTCCCCGCTGTCCAACTCCCTCCTGCATAGAGTCCTGGGGTCAATGACCTCTGCCTACTCTGCTTTCTTTTCAGAATAGAGAACTGGAATTGCTGCCGCAGGGTATTGTCTCTCATGCACACGTGCACACACACACACACACAACTACAAAGCATGTTGCCTGGATTTGAGAGTTAGAAGTACTGTACTTAGGCCAGTCGCGGCGGCTCAAGCCTGTAATCCCAGCACTTTCGGAGGCCGAGGTGAAAGGATTGCCTGAGCCCAGGGATTTGAGACCAGCCCGGGCAACTTGGTGAGACTTCATCTCTACAATAAATCAAGAAAAAAAATTAGCTGGGCATGGTGGCGCACACCTGTAGTTCTAGCTACCTGGAAGGCTGAGGCAGAAGGATCACCTGAGTCCAGCTGGTCGAGGCTGCAGTGGCCGTGAGCATGCCATTGCACTCCAGCCTGGGCAACAGAGTGAGACTCAAACTCAAAAAAAAGAAAAGAAAAGAAAAGAATTGTATTTAATACTAGTCCTTCCTTCTCCACGGCATACTACTGTAGCTATGTAATTAGGCAAATCACTTCATCTTTGGGGCCTCGGTTTTCTCATCAATAAAATGGAGAAATTGGACTAGAAGACAGATGCAAACATTCCAGTTTTCCAGCCAAACCCTCTGACATCACCTAAGGGATAGTTCTCAGATAGAAGGTAGACAGGCCAGGGCATGTTTCATTTCCCTTGACTTCAGTTTGCCTGTCTGTAAAAATGAGAAGTTGTACTGCATCAGTGGTTGTCAAGTGGTGCCTACCAAAATTACTTGGGAAGCTTTTTAAAAGCTTAGATGCCTTTGTCCCACCCTAGAATTTGGGAATTGGGGGGAAAGGGTGAACAGTCCTAATTAGCAGCCACCAATTAGACCTCCTAATTCAGTGGCACAGATTTTAGTGAGTTTGCACACATAAATACCCAGACCTACAAAAACACGAGACCTAAAACTGTCATCCACAGGATTCAATTTAGTGCTTGATTACCCAACAGGCAAACTAAGCATATGCAGATGTTACCCACAGAGCAGAAGCCTCTGTCTTCCATGTTGGTTACTCTCCATTTGTCCCCCCACCACCAAGATGCATTCTTGGCCCTTCTCCGGCCTGAGCTCTGTGGAGCCTGAGCTCTATGGACCGTATCACCGGGGCTCATCAGGGCTGTGGCTTCTGGTTGAGCTCAACTACCGAGGGCCAGAAGCAGATCTGAGGGTGGAAGGAGAGCACAGGTGAGGTCGTTGGAGCAGGCTGAGATTCTGGCTGTGGCTGCACTCCGCCAGGGGTACAGCTCCTGGCTCCTTCAGGCCTGGGTAGCAACAGCTTCCCGCTGTTGCTAATCCTTAGGGGCCTCTTCACCTATGACTGACTTCTGTAGCCCTGCCCACATCTCTGCAAATTGTCATTAAATTCTCTCCAGGCAGGGCTCAGTGGCTCGGCCTGTCATCTCAGCACTTTGAGAGGCCGAGGCGAGTGGATTGCCTGAGCCCGCGGGTTCAAGTCCAGGCAACTTGGTGAGACTTCATCTCTACAGTAAGTAAAAAAAAAAAAAAAAGCCAGGTGTGATAGCATGCATCTGTAGTTCTGGCTACTTGAAAGGCTGAGGCGGAAGGAATGCCGGAGCCCAGCAGGTTGATGCTGGGGTGGCCGTGAGTGTGCCACTGCACTCCAGCTTGGGCGACAGAGTGAGACTCCAACTCAAAAACAACAAAAAAAATTATTTCCAAAGTGTGCCAGCACCCTGGCTGATACAGGCACCCACAAAACAGAGGAGCCAGCATCTTCCCAAAAGGAGAGAGTTTATCCTGACTTCACTTATCATATGGGTGAGATTTGTTGTTTGTTTCAAATATACATTTTTATTTACTATTCATTGTTTTTATTTTGAATTGCATATTGCAGGGGGCAGAGAGTGGGATAGGGCTGCCTGAAAGTTGGCATTTCTTCCTTTCTATAGGAAATTGTAGGAACCAGCATTCTTTCCTCTGCCACCTGTGAACGTGACCCTTTTCACACAGCTTTGTAATTTTCACTGTACTTGTTTGTGTCCTCTATAAAAATGGGAACCCATCGTTCTGCACTCTTGGGTGTGTAGAAAAAAAGTGTGAGCCCATTCATTCCTTCCCATTCATCCAACAAATATTTGCTATGCACTTAATATGTGCTAGCAAGCCACTGTGTTGGGTGCTGGTACTTAAAATCTACAGTAAAATATAATCTCTGTCCTCATGGAGCTCACAGTTCAATCAGGTAAGTGAACAATTATGCAACTGAAAAACTGAGGTAAGCAAGTGTGTCACAGGTGACATCAAAATAATAAATTGCACCTGGAGCAGTTGAGGAAGCTGGGGCTAAATCTAGAGCAATGAGTTGGCCTTCATTGAGCAGATGCCGATGGGCTTGACATTCTAGGCGGGGGGAATTGAGTATGTACATAAAAGCACAAGAGACGCACTGAATTCAGGGAAATGCCTGCAGTGCCAGGATGAGCTGAGGGGCAGAAGAGGTAACACGGGAGAATTAAGCAGGAGCCAGCTCAGGAATGGTCTTGAATGTTCTGCTAAGGAGTTTGGACTTCACCCATTAGATGACAGTAACCCAATTGTTCCTCAGCCTCTCTGATTGTTCCTGACTGTCACATACCAGAGACTTCGGCAATGCATTGAAATGTGACAGATCAGTCATCAGTCTGGGTTTGCCTTGCTTCCTCCTGTGGTACTTCTCACCCAGTGGTCTCCTTTATTTCTGATCCCTGCTGTTCTGCCACAGATTACTTTTTCCTCTGTTAATTTGCCCCACTTACAATTGTAATCCAGCTCAAAACTGGTTGCCTCATTCCCGACCTACTGCTGGATCTCAGTCAATTTCTCTATGTCTGTTCCAGACTCCCAGAGCACTTTTCACCAACTCTCAGAGTCCCTGCTCCTACCCCATCCCATTCCCATCCCACCTGTAGATCTGGGGGAGGAAATCAGAAATGTTAAGGAGGGAATGACATGGCCAGATGTTCTGATAGCAGTGTGGGGGAGTGAGAAGTAAGTCTATGAGCTGTTAGAAGTGTTAGAATGTGTGTCAGCCAAGTGGAGGTGTTTGGGAGGAGCTAGATATAAAACTAGAACTGCAGCCTGAACGAGGATTTGGAAGTCATGGCCATATTGAAAGGATGTGATTAACCAGGGAGGAGTCTTGAGGGAATAGAGGACCAGACCAAGCATTTGGGCACAAACATTCAAAGGAGTGACAGAAAAAGGAGAACGAGGAAAATGACAAACACAGAGATAAGCAGATATGCTAAAAATGCAACTGACACACCCAGATATACCCAGATCCAAGAACACTCACAGGGAAAGAGACAGACACACCCAGAGAAGGAAGCACTCACACAGATGATCAGTGATTTTGTGGTTTTGTTCCCTCTTTTTTTTTTTTTTTAGTGAGAAAGCAGTATGTGTTGAGGGGACAGAAAAGCTCCCACAGTGGGAGGGGACCCAAAGAGGTTGCCCTTGTTCCCTCCTTCTAGAACAGGTGGCAGTTGCTGGTTCTCCTTCTCCCACTGCGTGGGCAAGAAGCTTTGAAGATGGATGACCACGACCCATGTCCATTACTGTCTGTATGCCCCATGGTGCATAGTCTGTGTAAGGCTTCACACCTTCAACCACAGCCCGAGCGTTCCTGCAGTTCCCTCCTGCCCTTTCTGCTTCCTGGAATCAGCCTAGGAAGACTGAATCCTAGTACCACCCATCCCCTAAGGACATTCACCCCAGAGGGCATCAGTCCTGCTTGGGTCAGATAGGTGAGCCCTGGAGTACCCCACATGGCTCATGATTCAGGGTCTGCTACTAGAGACATTTAAGAAAAGGACAAAGATTTTAGCAGAGCTCCTCTTTCCAGATCTTCAGTTAGGGCTAAATTTTGATGCTGTCCTGAGATAGCACGCGGGACAATGTCCCCAAGGACATTCTGAGCTTGTTGGTTAGCTTCTGGGCTTGGGGCCAGACAGACTTAGGTTTAAGATTCTTCATCTACCATGTAGCCTTGGCAAATTGTTTAACCTCTCTGAGTCTTTTTCTATAAAATACCAAACCTGGCAGGAGTGGTGTAAATGGGAGCTTTTAAAAACCTATACCAACCGGGCTCAGTGGCTCAGCCTGTAATCCTAGCACTTTTGGGAGGCTGAGGTGAGTGGATTGCCTGAGCCCGCGGATTCGAGACCCGCCTAGGCAACTTGGCGAGACCTCATCTCTACAATAAATCAAAAAAAATTAGCCAGGCTTGGTAGCACACGCCTGTAGTTCCAGCTACTTGGAAGGCTGAGGTGGAAGGATCACCTGAGCCCAACAGGTCGAGGCTGCCACTGCACTCCAGTCTGGGCAACAGAGTGAGACTCCAACTCAAAAAATAAAAAAAAAAAATAAAACAAAATAAAATAAAAACCTATACCCTGCCCAGCACAGTCCCTCACCCATAAAATGCTTAATCTACTTTGCTTTGCTTTGCCTGTTGACAGGGGCATCAGCGGGGCTTGAGACACGGTGGATTTCTCGAACTGTAAAGCTGCCAGACTAGGAGACAATAGGGTTCAATACCAGGGATGCTCCAAGAGAGATCCCTTTCAGGGGAGTGTGTGAGATTAGATGACTTCCAACACCAAGCTTCAAAGTTCCAGGCTCTGTGAAGTCCAAGTGTTTCACTAACTCCCTGTGTTGTGGTCATCCAAGTTCAGCCTTCTCACTGACTTCAGTCCCTTCCACCCCCACCCCATCCGGGCCCTAAGCATTCTGGGGTGCACCTTGGGTTGATCTTTCCTCCGTGTTGGGAAGTTAGTAGGAGGAAGTGGAAACAAGAAAGGAGAAGTGTCTGGGGATGGGCAGGAGAATGGCCTTCGAGAAAAAAATACCTAGAAGATCCCACCCATGAAGTCCTAAGCCCCAGAATTTGTCATTTCTGTCCTTAACATCAGAGCCTAAGGACCAGTCAGGATAACAGGTCAGAGCACACCTCCCTATCTTCCTCTCAGAGACCGCATCTTCCCAGACAGATAATCCCCCTTGCCTAGACCCTTCCTCTGGTTACCCTCACTCAGATACAAGTATTCACTCATGTAACTGGTATTTACCAACTGCTTGCAACAAGCCAGGCTGTATCTGGGACACAGACATGAACAAAGACTTTCCCTGTCCTCACTGATCTCACCAGCCAGCAGGAGAGTCTGACACAATGACCATGGCCTCAGCTTCCCACCTCCACCCCACCTCCCTATCCTCAGATCTTCCAAGACAAGAAAAATAGGCAGGGACTGCAAGAGCTGACCTTTGAGGAGACTCCTCCCAACAGACCAGAAGTGGAGCAAAGGACAGTGAGGCTGAGGCACCCTGTGCAGGGGTCGGGAGAGTTATTTGTGTTACCTTGGGCCCCTCCAAACCCTTTCCTACTCGGGCTTGGCTTCCTGCCTCCCATCCGGAGAAGAGCCAGCTTTCAGAGAATGTAGTACTCAGGTATTACCATGGGGTTTAAACTACAAACAAAAAAGATGATCTGTGGCCATACTCCTCTCCCTGCCCCCCGCCCCCTGCCCCGATGGCTTCCACCCTGCCCAGCCAGGCTGCGAAAGAGCAGAAAGGGGACAGTCAAGGTGGGGACACAGAGCAGTTCTCCCAACCCTCCTTCCCCCAGAACTGAAATATCAACTCCTTATTACTACACACACACACACACACAAATTCCCACACACCACCCTGCAGTAATATCATTGCATCAGAGAAAAGACATTTAACCCTAAAAATGCAGAAAATGATCTCAGAGTTGAGGTCAATCCTTTAGTGAAAAGAGTTGCATTATTTTTATTCTTCCTATTTCTCCCAGGTCTGGTGAAACCACCATCGACCAGCACTAGTTTTCAGGCAGGCATTTGGGGAAGTGAAAACCGGGGCATGCAGCTGAGAAGCATAGGCTGTGGCAAGTGTGGGAGGCAGCCTGAGGTGATAGAAACAGCTCTGGGAGCCAGTCACTCCTGGGCAGGCCTCTAGCACTGACAGTTTCTCCCGGGCAAGTGACTGGATCTATCAGTTTCCTTTGAAATGGGGTTGTTCCCTCAGAGAGTTTTTGTTGGAATTAAATGAGAAAAGTACATAAGATACCTAAATATAAAGCACCTGTTACTTATATGTATTGAGTCAATCATGCTTTCCTTCCTTTGAGGAAACTTAAATTCAGAGTGGGCCTTTATCTGCCTGGAATGACTTAGGCATGGTCTTTTCTGAAAATAAGTAGGGCTTCTAGGCCGGGCTTAGTAACTCAGCCTGTAATCCCAGCTCTTTGGGAGGCCAAGGCGGGTGAATTGCCTGAGCCCGTGGATCCGAGACCACCCCGGGCAACTTGGCGAGACCTTGTCTCTACAATAAATCAAAAAAATTAGCTGGGTGTGGTAGCGTGCACCTGTAGTTCCAGCTACTTGGAAGGCTGAGGCAGAAGGGTCACGGGCCCAGCGGGTCGACACCAGGGTGGCCATGAGTGTGCCACTGCTCTGGGCGACAGAGTGAGACTCCAACTCAAAAAAAAAAAAAGAAAAGAAAAGAAGTAGGGCTTCTCAATACCCACAAACTGGAATGCATCAGAATCCAGGGGAAGCTTGTTAAACATGCAGATGACCACATTTCACTCAGGAGGTTCTGATTCAAGGGCTTTAGGGTGAGGCCCTGACATCTATATTTTTAAAAACTCCCCACATGATTCATATGCACACCGAAGTTTGAGAACTTCTGTTCTAGATAATTTATTGAGCCATTCATCCAGTAAGCATGTGCTAGGTGCTGTGGAGCAGAGACAAAGAAGAAAACAATGTATTTGTTGAAATACCACTGCCTAGCACAGGGCCTGGCACCTGTGAGCACTCATTCAATAGTTATGAAATTGGGCCGGGTACAGTGGCTCATGCTTGTAATCCCAGCACTTTGGGAGGCCAAGATAGGAAAATTACTTGAGTCCAGGAATTCAAGACTAGCATGGACAACATTGCGAGACCTCGTCTCTACAAAAAATTAGAAACTTAGCCAGGCATGGTGGCATACACCTGTACTCCCAGCTACTTGGGAGGCTGAGGCGGAAGGATCTCCTGAGCCCAGGAGGTCGAGGCTGTGGTGAGATGTGATCATGCCAGCCTGGGCAACAGAGTGCGATTTAAAATGTTAAACAATAATGAATTTAGCCTTCCAGGAGGTACATCTTGTGGAGGAGACACACATACGAATCAATAAATCAATAAGTTAGGTGGGCACCAAGGAAAAGGTATTCAAAGGGAACGAATGCTACCTGCAGAGGGAGATGTCCGAGAAGGCTTCTTAGGGAAGGGGCATCTGAAAGCTTAAAGGAGAGGCAGGGTCTGTCGGCCAGAGTAATGCGTGTATGCAAAGACACAGAGGTGTGACAGAAAATGACTAGGTGTGTCTGGAGCTTGGGATACCAGATAAGGAAGATAACAGACAAGGAAGCAGGCAGAGGTGTGTGTTTGTGAATGAGATTGTGGTGGACCTGTTCTGCTCAGGAGTTTCAACTTTGTGATGAAGTCCATGGTAGTCATGAAGATTTTCAGATATGGGGTGAATAATCAGATTTTCATTGTAGAAAGATCATTCTAGCAGCAACTGGTGTAAAGAATGGAATGGTTGGCCTGGTGCAGTGGCTCACGCCTATAATCCCAACACTTTGGGAGGCCGACGTGAGAGGATTGCCTGAGCCCACGGGTTCGAGACCAGCCTGTCTCTACAATAAATCACACACACACACACACACACACACACACACACACACAAACTAGCCGGGTATGGTGGCATGTGTCTGTAGTTCCAGTTACTTGGAAGACTGCGTGGCAGATGGATCGCTGGAGCCCAGCAGGTCAAGGCAGCAGTGGTTGTGAGCATGTCACTGCACTCCGGCCTGGGCGACAAAGAGTGAGACTCCAACTCAAAAAAAATTTCTGCTTTTGCTACAAATATAAAGAACATTCGTTCCTCTGATAACCATGCAAATTCTCTACTTAAGCATGATATAAAGGTCACATTTCTATTTCAATTAGCTTCTACAAGCTCTACTTTTTATATTAATAACAGCAAATGTTTACAAGTTTTTGCTATATGCTAGAAACTGTGCTGGGTGCTCTATCTATATTTTCTCTTTTAATTCCCACAATACCATTATGATTGCTATAGTTTGAATGTGTTCCCCAAAAAAACATGTGTTGGAAACTTAATCCCTAATGCATCAGTGTGTGCTGAGAGGTGAGATCTTTATGAGGTGATTAGGTTATGAGGGCAGCACAATGGTGGGTTCCTGATAAAAAGATGATTTTGGCCTCCATCTCCTCCCTTCCTCCCTCCCTCCCTTTCTCCCTCTTTCTCATGCTTTATCTCTCTCTCTCTCTCTCTCTGCCTTCTGTCTTCCACCATGGGATGGTATAGCCAGAAGGCCCTTGCCAGCTGCTGGTGCCATGCTCTTGAATTTTCTGACCTCCAGAATCATGAGCCAAATAAATTTCTGTTCATAAGTTACCCAGTCTGTAGTATTATTATAAGCAACACAAAATGGATGAAGACAATTATATAGATGCTATTAGTCTTTCCATTTTATAGATGAGAAACTTGAGGCTCAGGGAGGCAGGTGAAGGGATTTGCCCTAGGTCACATATGAGGAAAGAGAACAAATTTTAAACCCCAAGTCATTCTTTAATCAGCCTTGGTCAGAAATTATATTGGAAGGCAGAAGCCACACACCTGAGTTCCTCATTTAATGAGGAATCTTGGAACGAAGATTGTTGACATAGGAGCTTGCTGATGACAAAGTGTCAGCTGACTATTACAGTCTTGGAAGGATTAGGAAAAGAATGAAGGAGATTTACATATCAGTTGCCATTAAGTTCATGTGAGGTCTGCATTTGTTCTATATTTTGTCATAAAATTAATTTGCTGTTATGTACCAAATGTTTGTGTCCTCCCAAATTCATATGCTGAAGCCCTAACCTCCAATGTGATAGTATTAAAATGGTGCCTTTGGGAGGTAATTAAGTTTATGTGAGGTCATAAGGGTGAAGTCCCCACGATGGGACTGGTGGCCTTATAAGAAAAGATACACCACAGCTTCTTCTCTCTCTCCCTTATAAGAACTCAACAGGAAGGCGACCATCTGCAAACCAGAAAGGGGATTCTCACCAGACCTGACCATGCTGGCACCCTGATCTCAGAATTTCAGCCTCCAAAACTGAGAAAATAGCTGTTGGTTAAGCCACATGGTCTATGGATTTTTTTACCTTGGCTGACTAAGGTAGTTTATAAGTTTGTTTACTAAGAATGGCAAAGAACTTCCCTGTAACATGGTGGGTTGGCCTTAATGGTTTCACGGATCGTTGACTAACAACCTTGAAACTATAAATTGTTTTATGGGAGACTACTTTTGTTAAAATGTTTGTGTAGGAAACTGAGTAATGTACTCAAAGTTATATACTATATTTATCATAAGAGGTTGAAGTCACTCATCAACTTACAGCAATTAACTCTCTATAACATCCCTGTTTCTATATGACACCAATCCCTCTTCCACCGTTTGCTTTAATTTCAGTGCTTTACCATAGAAGGATTCATGTCATGAAAGGAATCAACAGCAGTCTTGAATAATCAGCACCCTTCTGCCAGATTATCTAATGTCAATTTGTTTTCTGGCACTACTTCTTTTATGACTTCTTTTTTATCCTCTGGCACTGATTCAGAAGCATCTCCATCAAGTCATCTTCTGTTAATTCCTCTGGTGTGATGTCTTTTCACTCTTCGACTTCTCCGAGAGCCAAATCTTGAAATCCTTCACTCCCCATCTTTTCTGCCACATTCACGGTCTCTTTCATGATTTCCTTGATTAGCTTTGTTGTAAATCCTATGAAGTCATACACAACCTCTGAACACAGTTTTTTCCAGCAGAAATTCATTGTTTTAGGCTTCATGGCTTTCACGGCATTTTCTACATCAACAATTTATCTTCAATGATGTAATCCTTCCAGACTTTCATGATGTTCTCCCTCTTGGGGTCCTCTTTCATAAAGATGACAGTCCTTAGAGTACTGTGTGTAATTAACTGTAAAGGTATTTATGGCCCCCTGATTTAGAGTCTGAATTAAAGGTGTTAAAGCCAGAACATCAGGATTCAAGACACAATTCTTCGCTCTGTTAACTTCCTGGCCTTAGGCAACCTACCTGTTCCTCAGTTATCTTACCTGCAAAACAAAGTCATGACATGAGTTAGTCTATCTGTAGCACTTGGGACAGTGTCTAGCAGAGAATCAAGCACTCAACAAGCACTCATCTTTAATACTCTGTCCCAGGAACAAAGCTAAGTGCTTCATTTGTAGTATCGTAAGACCAACCTTGCAAAGTAGAGACCACCATCTCCTCTTACATATAAGCAGCACCCCTGACTATCACTTTACCCAATTTTGTTGTCTTTATAGCACCAACTACCATTTTCATATGACATCATTTGTTAGTTTTCCTGTTTGTTGTGTCTCCCCAATAACTCTTCATGACTGAAAGCTCTTAGCGATAAGGGACTTTGTCTTGTTGACCACACAGTTTCAGTGCCTAGTAAGTTCTCAATAAATACTTTTAAATACATGCATGATTGCATTAGCGAAAATAAGGAGGTACTTTTAAATACATGCAAGATTGCATTAACGAAAATAAGGAGGTACAGAGAGGTGAAGTTGTTAGGACACGGTCACACAGCAAGTAAGTGGCAGAGCCAGGATTCTGCACCAGGTCTAGATGGTTCTAAAAATAAATACTTTTCTCTACTGCTGCTTCCCAGAGCAGCCCAGATGAGAGGAAGATGTGGGAGGGAGGAGGATAACATTCAGTTCCCTAACCTAGGCTTCTCACTCTTCCTCCCACCGGCCAAGTGACACTGCAGCAGGCAGAGTCAACATTGATATCCAAGGTGTTTCAGGACTGACAACCCAAAGCCACCTTGCACCTGCACCCTCCTATGTCTCCATGCATATGGGAGAGTAAATCTGATAAATCCCTGGAAGTTAAATCATTGATTAAAGGCTACATGCATTTCTTATTTTGATATTAATCAAAGATGACGCACGGCTCACACGCTCTTGTCTCACACTTTTCACAACACAGTATTATTCATCTTTTCCTATATTTTAATTATTGCCAGTCTGAGAGATGAGAAATAACTCAGATTAGGTTTATTAATTTAAATATCAGTGGGACTAAGCATCTCTTCGTGTTTGTTAGTCATGGATGGCTGTTCTTTTTCTGTGAGCTGCCTGTTCCTGTCTTTTGCTGGTTTGATTTGAGATTCTGCCTGAGCACACGACCGCCCCAAAGTCCTTTCCGGTCTGGTTTCTCCCCACCTTCAGCCCCTCCCCCGGCTCTGCGCAGTTCTCTACTGCCGCCTAGTGACCGGGGTTGGACTTACCACGGGCCCTCACAGGTGCTCTAACTGCCTGCCCCTTCCTGGGGTAAACGTCCTGCAGGAATCAGATCCTTGATCCTAAGTAGGATTGACAGGTTTAGCAAATAAAAAGGCAGGAAAATACAAATGCAGGATCTCTCGTTAAATCTGAATTTCGGATAAACAACAAATAACTTTGCGATACGCTTATGTCCAAATTTATCTGAGAGTCTGTTAAATGTACCTGGCAATCCTATTCCAAGGCTTCCGCCTAATTTCAGTTTCCACCACACACCATGCCTTACTGCCTTTATTCTCAGCAAGTTCCATTATACTACATTCCACCCCAGCGGTTTCCAAAATGGTAGCTTTAGGTGGTACATGAATCGTTGTTAAGACCGTGGCTCCGGCTTTGAATCCTGGGTTTGAATTCTTGCTTCAATCACTTACAAGATGTGAAATCTCACTGAAGGAACACCTTTGCTGCCACCCGTGTTTCCTTACAAGGAAAAAACCAAAAGAACAATCTAGTATTTGCCTCACTGGTTTGTTATTTCTAACATTAAAACTACCATTCATTGAGCACTAAACACTTGACATATATCAGTTCCTGCTATTATTTATTATTAGAGTAAAAAAATTCCTTTTCAAGAGGAGATTACTCCAAACAAAGTCTTAGTTTCTACTAGTATTGTCCCAACACTTGCTAATTTTTTTTTTTTTTTAATTTTAGAGTTGGAGTCTCACTCTGTCGCCCAGGCTGAAATACAGTGGCACACTCACAATCACTGCAGCCTTGACCTGCTGGGCTCAGGTGATTCTTCCACCTCAGTCTTCCAAATAGCTGGCACTACATGCACATGCTACCACAGCCAGATCGTTATTATTATTATTATTATTATTATTTGATTTATTGAAGAGATGTGGTTTCACCAAGTTGCCTAGGCTGGTCTCGAACCAATGGGCTCAGGCAAAAAAAAAGTGAGAGCACTTTGGCCTCCCCAAGTGCTGGGATTATAGGTGTGAGCCACCCCCCCACCAATATACACATTTTAAGAATGGAAAAAACTGTATTAAAATTGTAACACTCAATATATACCAATAACAAAAGATAGATACGGATCACATCTGACTTTTTTTTTTTTTTTGATAAGGAGTCTCACTCTGTTGCCCAGGCTGGAGTGCAGTGGCAAGCTCACCACCACTGCAGCCTCGACCTGCTGGGCAATCCTTCTGCCTCGGCCTTCCATGTTGCTGGAACCACAGTCATGTGCCACCACACCCGGCTTATTTTTTTGTTTATTGCAGAGATGAGGTCTCACCATGTTGCTCTGACTGGTCTGGAACTGAGGTCAGGCAATCCTCTCCCTTCCACCTCCCAAAGTGCTGGGATTACAGGCTTGAGCAACCGCGCCGGGCTTGACCTCTGCAATTAAAAGAGGTGCTCAGAGTGGTTACCATCAGCGTCCAGACACTTCTGATTGCAGTGAATTAAAAGTAACACATAAATAACATCTCTTAAAATGTGTATACTTTTTTTTTTTTGCCCTCTCGGTATAGGGTGGGGGTGGGGGTGATGAAGATGGAAGATACAGAAGAGAAAAGAGGAGCAACCCAGACCTAGCGGCTGCAGACACAGCTCTAGTAACAAGGAGAGGACGGAAGGAAGCAGAGGCAGGTTTTTGACCCAAGAGAAGTAAGAATTTTTCAGTGGTTAGAAAAGGAAACTTCCATCCTGGGGGGTGTTTGAGCACAGGGTACAAATGGTCATCTGTTGGGGCTTCTTAGAATCCTTCAAACCCAAAATTCCATGATTCTTGCATAAAAATTCCAAGGACTCCTCTTAGAGACCGTTTCCCCTAAAGTCAGTTCAAGTTCATAGTCGAATCCCTAGCAAGGGGTTCTAGGAAGGCAACAGAATAAGAATCTTTGTGGACAAACCTTACACGTGCTGCCCTGCCTGGTCCCTCTCGCCTGCAACTCCAGCCTCGCCTGAATCGACATGGACCCCAACTGCTCCTGCGCTGCTGGTGACACCTGTGCCTGGGCTGGCTCCTGCAAGTGCCAAGAGTGCAAATGCCCGTCCTGCAAGAAGACTGAGGTGCTCCTCCTGCCACCCCGTGGGCTGTGCCAAGTGTGCCCAGGGCGGTATCTGCAAAGAGGCCTGAGACAAGTGCAGCTGCTGCAGCTGATGTCGGGAGACCTTGATCCCAAGTGAAGGTGGAGCAACCTATATAAATGTGTGTTTTTTTAGTACAAACCTGATGCCTTTGTTACTTTATTTTTCTATAAAATATATGAATTATAATAAAAGTTTTTTCGACTTGGGGAAAAAAGCATCTTTCTGATTTAGTCTTTTTTCTTTGCTTTTCTTTCTTAAAAAAAAATAAAGGTATAGCATAATAAAATTGTGTTAAAGGCATGGCTTAGGGTGTGGCCATGTGCTCTTTGAGCTATGGCTGTTGCCATGCTTCCTGGCTTTGGCTCCCTCCCCAAACTTGGGGAGGTAAATCTTCTCTTTCTCTCTTTAGTTTACTTCTAAGTAAACTATATTTTCTAATCTGAAAACAAGTAAATAAAAGGCATGACTTGTATGATAATGATGTTTTAGTCTTAAATACTCCTTTCACATACACAAATTGAAACATAGTAGTTAAGTTAAGTCTGTGCTGGTTGGAGCCAGACTGCCTGGATACAAATCATTGCTCTTCAACTGTGTGCCTTTGAGCCAGTTTCTTAACCTCCCTGTGCCTCAATTTTCTTAACTGTAAAATGGTGAGAAATAATTCCAATCTCATAAATTGCAAGAATTAAATGAACTAAAATGTAAAGCCCTTGGAACTTTTTGTTCTAAAACGTACCCATAGTGAGCACTCAGTAAATGTTTACTCTCGGCCAGGCTCAGTGGCTCAGCCTGTAATCCCAGTACTTTGAGAGGCCAGTGAGAGTGCATTGCCTGGGTTCGAGACCAACCCAGGCAAGTTGGTGAGACCTTGTCTCTACAATAAATCAAAAATTAGCTGGGCGTGGTAGCGTGCACCTGCAGTTCCGGTTACTTGGAAGTCTGAGGTGGAAGAATCGCTGGAGCCCAGCAGGTTGACACTGGGGTGGCCATGAATGTGCCACTGCACTCCAGCCTGGGTGATGGAGGAAGGCTCCAACTCAAAAAATAAAATAAAATAAAAAATAAATGTTTACTCTCATTAAAAATAAAGAAATATACCCAAAAGAAACATGTACATATATACACCAAAACACATGTTCAAGAAGATTCATAGCAGCGCCACTTGTAATAGCTCCAGACCAAGGACGACTCAGTCCATCAACAGAAAATAAATTGTGGGGCTGGGCATGGTGGCTCAAACTTATAATCCCAGCACTTTGGGAGGCCGAGGTGAGAAGATAGCCTGAGCTAAGGGGTTCAAGACCAGCCTGGGCAACTTGGTGAGACCTCGTCTCTACAATAAATCAAAAAATAAGCCGGGCGTAGTAGTGCACACCTGTAGTTCCAGCTACTGGGAAGGCTGAGGCAGAAGACACTCCAGCCTGGGCAACAGAGTGAGACTCCGACTCAAAAACCAAACAAAAAAAATGAAAAGAAAAGAAATTGTGGGCCAGGTGCAGTGACTCAAGCCTATAATCCCAGCGCTTTGGGAGACTGAAGTGAGAGAATTGCCTCAACCCACGGGTTCGAGACCAGACTGGGCAACAGGGTAAGACCTTGTCTCTACAATAAATAAATAAAAAAATTAGCTGGGCGTAGTAGCACGGGCCTGTGGTTCAGGCTACTTGGAAGGCTGAGGCCGAAGGATCACCTGAGGCCAGTAGGTCGACGTTGCGGTGTCCATGAGCATGCCACTGCACTCCAGCCTGGGTGACAGAGTGAGACTCCAACTCAAAAAAAAAAGAAAGAAATTGTGATATATCCATGCAACAGTTACTACACACAGAAATATTGATGAGTCTCACAAACAAGATATTGAACAAAAGAAGTCACAAAAGAGTATACCATGTATGATTTCATTTATATAAAATTGAGGCAAAACTAATCTATGCTGTTAGAAATCAGGATAGTGCTTTTCCTTGGGACCAGGGTAGTGACCAGAAAGGGACTTACTGGGGTGCTGATAACATTCTTGCTCTTGATCTGCCTGCCGGAGCTTACTGACTTTGTGAAAATTCTGCACACTTGTCATTTGTTCATTTTTCAGTATGTTTGTTATACTCCAATTAAAAGATTGCTTAAAAGTCAAAGATAGGGGGCCAGGCATTGTGGCTCATGCCTGTAATCCCAGCACTTTGGGAGGTGGAGGCGAGAGGATTGCCTGAGCCCAGGGTTTTGAGACCAGCCTGGGCAACTTGGCAAGACCTCATCTCTACAATAAATAAATTTAAAAAAAATTAACCAAGCATAGTGTCAAATGTTTTCATTTATTAATTTATATCTTAAACACTATTTCATGTGCTTCACCATTTTTAGTGGTTATCGAGTGTTCTTTACATAGGTATACCATAATTAACCAACTATCTACAGCCGAACTTTTTTTTTTTTTGAGTTGGAGTCTCACTCTGTTGCCCAGGCTGGAGTGCAGTGGCCGCTCCCGGACACCGCAGCCTCGACCTGCTGGGCTCCGGCAATCTTTCCGCCTCAGCCTTCCAAGGAGCTGGAACTACAGGCGTGCGCTACCACGCCCGGCTAGTTTTTTGATTTATTGTAGAGATGAGGTCTCACCAAGTTGCCCAGGTGGGTCTCGAACCCACGGCCTCAGGCAATTCACTCACCTCAACCTCCCAAAGCTCTGGGATTACAGGCTGAGCCACCAAGCACAGCTTACAGCTGAACTTTTAAACTATCTACTTTTTGCTATATAAAGAAAACTTGGCAACAAGTTCTCTTTATATGCTAAATTCATTTTTGTGCTATTTTTTATTTTATCCCTGCATTTTATGCCGGGGACTTTTTTATTACCTCACTCTTTTTTTCCTCTCCACCCTTTTTCTTCCTGCTCATTCTATCATACCCAAACATACCTAAATACCTAAAGGGTTTAATTTTTGTTCACTTTACAAAAAAAGAATCGTATGCTTTCTTCTCAAACTTGCTTTTTTCATTTGGCCAAAGCTCATAGTAATCTCTCCAGAACAATAGATAGGTCTAATACTTTTTTTTTTTTTTGAGTTGGAGTCTCACTCTGTCACCCAGGCTGGAGGGCAGTGGCACACTCACAGCCACCCCAGCATCGACCTGCTGGACTCAGGCGATCCTTCTGCCTCAGCCTTCCACGTAGCCAGAATTACAGGCGTGCGCTACCACGCCCAGCTAATTTTTTTGATTTATTGTGGAGACGAGGGCTTGCCAAGCTGCTCGGGCTGGTCTCGAACCTAGGAGCTTACGCAATCCATTCTCCTCGGCCTCCCAAAGTGCTGGGAATATACCATGGTTTTAGTCCATCACTCTCCTTGTGAGAACACCCAGGTTGTTTCTAGGACTTAGCCATTACAAATAATCCCGCAAAAAAAAAAAAAAACCCTTGTACATATAGGCTTACTGTGCCCGTTATCCATGTATCTCAGTTCCAAATTCACCCTTTTGGACTGCTCTGTAAAAAATAGCTCCGGGCCTTGTCATTATTTTTCCATTGCCAGTGACACAAGCTTTGTCAGTAGAGGGCGCTGGAGAGACACTGAAGAAGGAGCGCGTGTTTGCTTCCCGGTTCCTAGGCTCTCCCTTGGCGGTCTCTGGCAGTCGTCTTGGGGTCTTTAGCCCCCTGGCTTTTACAGCGCATGGCAGGCAGCAGCTTCTTCCCACCACGCTCCCTCAGGGACATTTGTAGAAGAGTATCTACAGTGAGACATCTCTGGGAACAGCTTTCCCCAGCACCCTAGAAGGCAGGTATTTGACGAGTTTCAGAGGATGGATTTCCAGCAAGTTTCGCTAACTTCTGTCACTTAGTGACCCATAGTCATGTCCTCTCCAACAAGGTCTGGATCTCAGCTGTAGAGAGGGGATTCTTCCTTGGATGGTCTATCTCAGTTATAGGACTAGGGGTTACTTCCTATGTTCCTTAGAATTCTCTTTGCATCTTACTAGCCTATCTCTTAATACTCTAACCTCCTGTAATTAGTAATTCTTCTTTTTTTTTTTTTTTTTTTTTGAGTTGGAGTCTTACTCTGTCACCCAGACTGGAGGGCAGTGGCCGCTCCCGGCCACTGCAGCCTCGACCTGCTGGGCTCTGGCGATCCTTCCACCTCAGCCTTCCGAGTAGCCGGTATTACAGGCACGCACTACCATGCCCAGCTGATTTTTGATTTATTGTAGAGATGAGGTCTCGCCAAGTTGCCCAGGCGGGTCTCGAACCTGCGGGCTCAGGCAATCCACTCACCTCAGCCTCCCAAAGCATGGGATTACAGGCTGAGCCACCGAGC
>CAUYQG010036605.1:0-20306 GCA_963574415.1 Tarsius wallacei | reverse complement strand
ACTGTTTCTTATGCTTGGTTAATATTCCTCAAAAGCAATACAACAATTCTAATATCATAATATTCTAATGATCAATAACTTTTAAAACTTATGCATACACAACTTTTAATGACTAATGTTAATCCTAACTCCTTTGTATTTTACGTTGATTCTATCTATGCTATAACAACTCTTAATTATAGCCCAAACCAGTTTAAAGGAATGCAGCCCAGTCCAAAGTACGTGCTGGGCCCTTAGGAATGTAGCCCAGCCCAAGGCATGTGCTGGGCCATTTCCAGTAACTCTTAATCATCTATACCATCTAAAGCTAAAAGCAGCTCTCCATATGTATATACTAATTCCACAAGTATACTTTTAAATCTTATAAAGAAGCTTGTACCATATTAAAGGCTCCCAAATGTGATCTGAATTTGAACTGCGTTGAGTTAAAGCCGAAACCGCAGTCTGTGAGAAACAAGAACAATGGACTCCTAAAGTAAGCCATGCCTGTCGTACTCTCGGAGCTTCAAGCTTAGATCATCAAAGTCCCTGTTCGTGCCAAACAGTAAAGGAAGGAAATGGGCCATCAGCTCCTGAACTCATCCTAGTGGTCTCAGGGTCCGCAGCCCGCCTGGATCCCTAAAGCTCAGGTGAGCCTCAACGCTGGCTCCCAACACCTTCTAACTGCCATTTCCCGCCTCTAGTAATTCTAATTCTGTTCTCTTCTGCTGTGTTCTCAACTTTGTTACCTTCCACATGTGAGTGAGATCGTGCAATACTTATCTTTTGATGCCTGGCTATTTCACTTAACATAGTGTCCTCCAGGTTCATCCATGTTGCTGCAAATGACAGGATTTCATTTCTTATGACTCAGTGGTATTTTAATGTGTATATAAACCAAATTTTCTTTATTCATTTTCCTGTTGATGGACACTTACATTGATTCCATATCTAGCCTATTGCGAAGAGTGCTGCTGTAAACACAGGAGCCCAAATATCTATTTGACATACTTATTCCTTTTCTTTGGATATATATTCAGTAGTGGGATTGCTGGATTATATGGCAGTTCCATTTTTAGTTTTATGAGGAACCTCCACACTATTTTTCTATAATGACTGTACCAGTTTACATTTTTATCAACAGTGTGTTAGATTTTCCTTTTCTCTCTGTTCTGGCCAGCATTTGTGATTTCTTGACTTTTTGATAATAGCCATTTTAATTGAGGTGAGATGAAATTCGCTGTGGTTTTGATTTACTTTTTCCTGATGATTAGTGTTGTCAAACGTTTTTCACCTGTGTGTTGGACATTTGTATTTCTTCTATTGAAAAATATCTATTTAGAGTCTTTGCCTATTTTTTAAAAATTGGATTATTTGTTTTATTATTGTTGACTCCTTTGCATTCCTTGTATATTCTGAAGGTTAATATCTTGTCAGATGAATAGTTCGCAAAAATGTCCTTCCTTCTAGAGGTGGTCTCTCCACTATGTTGAATATTTCCTATTCTGTGCAGAAGCTTTTTAGTTTTTTATAATCCCATTTGTCAATGTTTGTTTTTTGCCAACACTTTTTTTTTTGCTTTTAAAAATATCATATTAATTCATGTAGGTATGAAGTGGCATCTCATGTGAGTTTAATTTGCATTTCCTTAATAATTAATGATGCTGAATATCTATCATGTGCATGTTGATCATTTCTTTGGAGAAATGTCTATCGAAATATCTTGCCCATTTTTAAATTGGATTGTTTGTCTTTTTTTGTGAGTTGCAGGTATGCTTTGATTATTCTGGATATAAAATGGTTTCACTTTTAACAGTTTGGTCATAATATGTCTTTGTTTAGATTTTTTTGAGTTTATTTTCCTAGTTAACTCAAATTCTTGGATATTTTGTGTTTTCAATCAAAACAAGAGGGTTTTGACTATTATTTCCTCAAATATTCTTTCTCTCCCTTCTCTTTCTGATAGTAGTGCACATGTTGTTTAGCTTGATGGTGTCTCACAATTCCCTGAGGCTATTAGTTTACTTTTCTGTATTCCTTTTTCTTTTTTCTCCTCAGACTTGATCATTTAAATTGTACCATCTTCTGCTTTTGAACACCTTCATCTCCAGAATTTGTTTAGTTCATTTTTATAATTTTTTCATCTCTTTATTAATGACTTGCTTTGTTTATACATTATTTTCCTGATTTCTTCTGCTTAATTTTATTTTTTCCTTTTTGAACATAATTAGCACAGTTGTTTTAAAGTCTTCGTCTAGTCATTCCAGTGTTTGTACTTTTAAGGACGGTTTATGTCCATTTATTTTGTTCCTTTGAATGGGTTGTACTTTCCTGTTTTTGTATGCTATGTGTTTTTTTTGTTGTTGTTGAAAATAGGAAAATAATTTAATATTTAAATATCAGAATGTGATAACTCTGGAGATCAAATTTTCTCCCTTCCTAGGGCTTATTTCTTTATTTGTTTTAGTTTTGAAGGCAGTAAATAGTCCACTTATCTAGTGACTTTTCCCAGTTATTTTTGCAGAAACTGTATTCCTCATCTCGTCTCTTCACTAAAGTTTCTGTTTCTTAGCTTGTTTTTAGATAGAAGTGTCTTTGAACACTGGTAGCTGAAAAACTAAAACTGTTACACAGACACACAAATAAACAACCATTTCCCCCAGTCTTTCCAGATTGTCTCTGTCTGGTCCCCTTCTTCAACACTTAGCCAGACTTGCACTGAACTTATGGATCAGACCAAGTTGAAAACTGAACATCTTCTCTAGTCATTTCTCAGCTTGCACTTTGCCTTGGTCATGCACACAACTTTCTAATTACCCTTTCCTCTATCCATTTTGATTGTCCTAATTCTTGATTTCCCAAGAATAATGATTGAACTCTTTCTCAGTCATTGCCACTATTATCACTATTATGAATCCAGTTTCTAATATATACACATTATACACACACACACACACACACACACACCCCTCCATATCTCAGAATGTTCGTAGGTGTTTCTCTTTTCTAAAATGGAATTTTTTGCCTCTATTATTTCTTTGGACCAATTGGTATTTTAGTTTCTTGGAGCTATCTGCTTTGACATGCAAAACTATAGTACTTAAGTAGTAAATTAAATATTTTTTCTATGCTTGAGAAATTATTGGCATTTACAATGTAGGTCTTATGATGTAACTATTTTAAGTGTTATTGTAATCATCACTAAATAAAAATTGAATTTTGATTTTCTTTTAGGGTGACTTTCATAGTATGGACAGCAAAAAGAAAAAAAGAAGAATAAGGACAAAGTATACTAACAATAATTCATTCCAATACTCGATTTAACTTTATATTATAGTAAATAAGCCAAATTGTTAACATTTATCAATCTGTTTTCTAATGGAGTGTTTTTTTTAATAACAACAATAAAAGACATGGAACAAAATTACACTCATATTTAATATTTATAAGATTTGCAAATAATAGGGAGTTTTCAAGTACCTAAAATATAACTAAAAACTATGAAGGTTTTACACATTCTCTACAGTTTATTGAGATCATTTTTGTACTTACTGGACATCATATATGTGACATAGAGACAATTCTATATATTTCAACTTTTTCCCACAGTCTTTGCATTCTGCCTTACAACCATGATAAACAGTAAAAATTTTCTCAATTATTTGCAAAAAAGTTGACCTTCAGGTACAAATTATGTCAGAAAAACAGTTTAAATTTTAAAAAGTTAAAATACCAAGTAAAATTGCTACATTTGTAATATTTTGAAATACAGATCATATACTTAGTCATGACATTTTGTTTCTTCCATGCCTGGCTAATTTTTGATTTGTTGTAAAAACAAGGTCTTGCCAAGTTGTCCAGGCAGGTCTCAAACCCTTAGTCTCAGGAAATCCACTAGCCTTGGCCTCCCAAAGTGCTGGTATTACAGACTGAGCCACCTAGCCCACCCGAGAATATTTATTTAAATTGATTAATTCATTCATTAACTTTCATATTTAGGAAAATCTATGTCTTCAGATAATAAAATTTCATGTAAAATAGCTGAGGATATAATTTTTTTCTCAAATTTACCATTTTCTTTTGTTCTTCTGAAATGGAATTTAAATATTTAATGCAATTTGCTTTATATACATATTTTGTGACTTGCTTACATTAGAGTTCACAATTTTAAATGTATAATAAACTTTTTTTTGACTTTTACTATGTATTTGTGCTTTTAAAAATCAGATTTTGGGGGGAGACTTTTTTAAATGATCTCTATTGTTATTAACATGTATTTCTCACAGATTAAACCATATATGCCTTTGATTCATGAGATTTTCAGCATAAAATATGGCAAATATTACATGTATGTTTCATATATGTATAAGTGAATTACATGTAGATATGTCTTATATACCTGTGTGTATATGTGGTATATACACTCAGGTACATACTGCGTGTGTTATATACATGTATAGATGTGTGTACATGTGTATATAAGTATACATAAGCATGCATACATCTACATACATATATAAAATATATTGTCCACTGTGGTTTGCTATGTCACTATGCTTTTCATATTTCAATAGTATTGTTTCTATAGTAACTAATGCACTTGAAAAATCAAAGCAGAAAGGCTTAAAATTGTACATAAAACCAACCAAATTACATTCTTAAAATATGGGGAACAGGTGGAGGTATTTATCTTGGGTCATACGTTTTGAAAGTGAATAAAGGAAAATGAAATCATTGTTCTGTAACAAAATATGATCCAAGTAAGGTTGGGACATCATAGCTTTATCTTTAACCAGCAAAGTACCAAGTCATTATGGCTTTTATGAACATAACATGCCCAGATCCACAAAACCTTCTGTGCTTTTTATGCAGGGCTGAATCTGCCGACATTAAGTTCAATGTAAGAGGATCATTACAATGGTCCCGGGCTGATATGCTGTTTTCAAACTTTTGATCAAGTGTCTATTTAAAAATATTTACATTTGAAAAAATGACTTCTCTGTGAAAATTTAAATGAATTACACCTAGCACCAAATGTTTAGTGCTTGAGGACAAGGTCAAATTTACAACTATTTTACTATGATTCTAATTCTAGAAATTTTATTCACTTAGGCAAACTTAGAACATGAATATTTACAAATCTTCATACTTTGCTGAAACCATATTGAAGCTATAGTTGAAATATACCAATAGACAGAATGTTTATGGCAACAAAACAGATCTCAGTTAAACAAACAGAAGCACAAAATAATTTAGAAATTATAAAAATAATTGGAAATCTTCTGTTCTTAACTTTCCCAGTTATTTCCTGCATTTCAAAGCACTCTCTTTGTTGGGAAGGAAAAAGATATTCAATTGTTTTTGTAATGGCCATTAATACATATAACTTGGATACAATGATCCTTGTATTGATGATCATTAAGTTGAATTTTTCTGTCATATAATTATCTCATAATTGGTTAGATAAATATATAATACAAGCTTTTTATGTATGATAATATAAACACATAATTATTTTCTAAAATAAAACAAGGCCCAATATTTATAATATATGTTAAATACTTTACTCTTGTTCTGAGTGTTAAATCTCTGAGATAATTTATTTTCAAGTATGATACTTTCAACATATTTTTGAAATATATATTTATTCAATAAACCTATTTTGAAAAACTCTTAAAAACAGTTCCTTCTTGACCTATGTAAAGACAGGCCTGAGGATAATATGACCATAAATAATTATAAAACATACTTGACAAATTCCATTTTACAGTTCTAAACAAAGTATTAAATGAGGGAACAATGTGATAAGATTAGAAAGACTTCAGTGCACCTTATGGTATAACCAACATTTCAGCCTACTTTCTGTTAAAGATGGCATTTGAGAGAGGTATTAAAGTATTAGAAGGGATTTAATGTGGAGAAAGGAATATATTGAATAAAATAAACACAATTTAAATATGGTTATATTTGAATTATACTAAAAGAGATAACTGTGTCCATTGCTACCTTTAATGTAGATTTTATTACTTCACTTATTGTTTATTACCAATTTATTTCTGTCCCCTTAAAAAGTGGTATGTAATGATGAGTAAAGTCTTTTCAATTTTATTTGATGATTTAAAATCATATATATTAAATTATGTGCATTATGTCTTACATGCATATTTCTTTTTTTATAAACTTGTGTGCTTCAACTAATTGCAAGTTCATGTTGGAATGATAATAGTTGTATACATGGAAAGCCTCACATAGGTAATAATTTTCCATGTTGATAAAAATGAGTAAGTCTCAAATAATGCAGTTAACTCTTTAGTAGAGAAAGACTGATTTCCTTTGTGAAGTTTTTAGTCTTTCCTTTCTCACCTTTCCTTTTAGAATTGCATGATCCATCTTCCTTTAGTACTCACCAACATGCTGTGCTCTCATATGCCTTCTGCTCTTTCTCTTACCAAATCATACTTCCATCTAGTGAGTAGTTGTTGGATAGTTTGAGAGAAATATCCAAATGAATGAGAAATAACTATGAATTAATAGCATGGAACTAGTTTTGAGTCAGACAGACCTATAGTTAACTGACTGCATGAGTTTTGGCAAGTTAATTAACTTCTCTGAGCTAGAAACTTTTCATCTGTTGCTCAGAAACTATATTTAATTTTTAGGGTTGGATGTAAAGATGTAATGATACAATGTATATGAAAAGCCCAGTACAATGTCTGATGGTTTATCACTTAGTCTCACTCTTCCATCCTTTCCTTCAGAGGTTTGTGCATTTCAATAGAGCATAGCCCCTCAACACTAGGTAATGCATCTCTGCTCCCCAAAAGTCAGATACTACTGAGAGGCAGGTTAGTGTGATGTTTAGGGACAGGAAGCCTTTTTGCCATCCCTGAAGTGGTACACCTGCCCTACTTGCTTGGGAGGCCTGTATGGTCTGTTTGGTTGCCAACTCAATGAAAAGTTTTAAAAGCTTGCCAAAATACTTTTTCTTAGAAATTTTCCCTTAGGCTTCTAATTGCAAGTGAATTTTTAAATGTATGACCCTTGGTATTGACTATTTCTGTAAAAAAAATCTTTATAGAGGGGTAACAAGCAGCGGCCCTGTGATCTAAATCCTTCGGTGAGCAGAGAATTCTCATCTATCTGAATTGTATTTCTTTGTAAACTACCGTTAATGGTTTGGTTTGGGCAGCCTAATCTCCCTCTGGAGATAAGAAAGGAATTCTATATATACAGCAAGTATTTTAAGACAGGAAGGGAGAAAAGAAGAAAGATTTAATTAAGCAGAGTGCTTTACTTGGTTTTCTCTTAGTGTTATTTATAAGCAAGAAATTGCTTTTAGATTTATACCTTATACATTTTCACAATTTTTATTCTAGCTCCAGCTTCTTTTTTTTAATCGTGTACTATTCAAAAAAAAAACAAAACCTTGTAGGTAATATACCCTACCTCTCTCTTTTCTGTGTCATTATCTGTCACCTGGGATACACTCCCATCTTTCCATGTTTTCTCTATTAAATTGTTTCCATTCATCAATGACCAGTGTGTTGCTTTTACTTATTTATATATTCATAAGTTAAAATAAAAACACAGGCAGCTAAACAAAAGCAAACCATTGCTGAGTGCTATGCGCCAGATGCTGAGCTTAGAATAATAAAGTATGGCTTGTGGCTGTTTTTCTAAAAAGGTTCACAGTCTGATGGGAACACCTGCATAAACAAATGTAATGCAATGGAAGAAGTGTGAGAATAGAGAGGCAGGCTGAACAAACCATCCAGCGCTGTTAGACTAGGGCAGGGAGGCATCAGTGATATTGGAATGGAGTATTGAAAAATAAGAAGAAATTTTCTAGGTGGAGAGTGGAAGGGGATGGGGCAGGAAAGGAAGAGGCATGGAAAATAACATTGAGTCTAGGCAATCATCAGGTCTTTTAGAGCTTAGGTCTCCAAAATACCGTGATTCAAAGTGATCTCCACTGGAAAATTCTGTGGGTTTCTCTTCTTGTAAAATCTCCTGTAAGTGTTTATTCTTATAGATAAGATAAAGATATTTTGCTAGATTAGATATCTATGTCCTATTTTTAGTTGTCCCAGTGAGTGGGGAATTTTTTGAGGGTAAGGATTCTTTAAAACACCAGTCATCAAGTTTTGCAATTATGTTTATTTATTATTTACTCTGTACCAAGGAATGTGCGTCCATGTTTCTTTAACTCTAACCCAATGAGGTTAGGTTCTGTTATTACCTCTACTCACAGCTGAATAAAATAATGGCTAGTGGGAACAAATGTCTCTTCTGGTAAATTTAACTTAAAAGCTCTGATGTCAGATCTATAACTTAACATATACATTATTTTATCTTCACAAATAACCCATTTCACATATGTTTTCTAAACTCTATGTGGACAAAGCAATTTTCAAAATAAAACAAATTAATACAATTGAATAACTCTAAATGAAGAAAATTTGTCTCAGTGTTTGATAATATGCATTATAAAGTCAGAAAAAAAATTCTGGGAAACACTTATGTAATTGAAGCAGTAAAATATATTCAAAGATGATTTCAAAGTCTTCTATTGTTGTACCTAATACATGTTTTTAGGATCCAGGTGTTCATATTCTGAAGGTGCCATCTGGCATGGTCATTTCTAGAAAACAGAGTTACTGTGGCTATCTGGACAATCAAAGAGGAAGCAGGTTGGAAAGGCAGTTGGAGGAGCTAGTGAATATAAGGAAGTTTGCCAATCCATTGTAATTTTTCCCCCACAGTTTTCAAACTCCTTTGTTGCCAATGCCCTGGTTTAGTCAAACAGCCTCTGGAATTCACGATCCTCACGGTCTGGGCTCCTGGCTTCCATATGTGCCAGTGAATTTGCAACAGTAATGTAATATACTAGCATCTGCCTTTTAATGCTGCTGCTTCTTTCCATGCTAGGATCGTCAGCTCAGTTAATTAGAGGAGTGGTAGGGGTTAAAATGCTAACAAATGCTACATAATTATGTTATTGATGCAGAATGCCATGGAAATAGCATGAGAAGAGAAAAAAATCCAAGTCCCTCTATTTCTCATTCAAACCCACATGAAAACATATGAGGTGAGACACTTAGAAAACGAGAACGATTGAACAACATACTCAAACTGGTTTATTGACATGGATGGTGCCCCCTTTGCAGTAGTTATCATAGGAGCCAAATGGTACAATAAAGTCACCATTATTCACACTGTTTGGTCTCCTATATTGGCGGTATCTTTGAATTCTGTAGACTGTACTTTAAATAATTCTCAATAGTGGAAAATTTTCAAATACAAAAAATCAGTTTTGTTTTTGACATTAGCAGAAGTTAGAATGTGCCAATTTTGGTAAATAAAGTGAGTGATCAAAGTAGGAAGTATGATTTCTTGCCAAAAACAAAGTGGAGTACAAAATAATGGAACTTTTTTTCTTAATGTGGGTTGTAAACAGGCTCTGTTTATTCCAAAAGAACATTTCTAAAATTATTTTAAAATATTATAGCCTCTCTGTGTGTGTATTTTCCAATTACTTTAATATAATGCATTGATTCTTATGTGTATATAAATCTGTTTCCCTTGTAAATTTATAGCCATAGATAACGTTTTACATTTTTGTTGTGGAGTGTCATCACACATATTTAAATACTTCTCATTTAGACAATTTTAAACTAACTGTAAACAAACCTCTCTCAATTTAAGGGGAAATATATTGAGCAGTAAAGAGAGTAATATTTTTCTGAAACCTAATAAATTTTAATTCAAAACAAGAAAATAATTTAAAATTCAAATATTATATGATCATTTTGAAAAAAATAATTTGAGATAATTATGAAGTAAGGGGCGAGACTAGTGTTTTCTGAATGTTACTGTGTCATCTTATTTATTATTGTTGAATTCTCTTCATAGCTCTGTGTAGTATATATTATTTTGATTTCTGGTAAACTATCCAAGTTTGCAGCCAATATTCAAATTTTTCTAACTCCAGTATTCCAACACGGGATACCTCCTATATTCCCTTCTTTAAGAGAGGAGGAGGAGGAACCTTTAAATGATAATTATTCCTAATTTTCACACTTTCACATTATTAACTGTATGTACCTGACAGGACATTACTTCTAAAATCTTACTATCCAAAGTGTAGCCAGCAGACCAGCAGCATCAGCATCTCCTCTTAGCTGCTCAGTGATGTAAAATATTAGGTACCACCCCAGACTTATTGAATCAGAAACTGTATTTAACAAGCTTTCCAATGAATTATTTTTAGAGCAATGCTCTTAAGCATATTTTTGGCAGTCATTTCAAGAATATTCCAGTGTTTTCTGCATTTTTTTTAGTCTTTCAAACAGGACAAAACTTTTTCAGCTATGAGGTGTGTATGAATTCATTTTGACTCTGGAAGAATAAGAACCCTTAAAGGTCATTTCTAGCATTTTAAAGAACTTTGCAGCAACGTGAAAGGACTTAAAGTCTATAATACTGAGTGATCTATCACAGAAACAAAGAACTGAGTACCACATGTTTTCACGCATAAGCGGACCTTGAACAATTATCATAATACTATGAGAAAGGGATTGGCAGTAGTGGGAATCTGCCGGGGGAGGGAGCACATCTCATCAACAAGGGCACCTGCGTAATGAACATTGGTATACCCCGAATAGTACCCCTCATCCTTAAAATAAAAAAAAAAAAGGACATGAAACTTTTTGTCTAAGATGGGCGTGTGTTATAAGGAAAAGGACAACCAAATACTACTTAAATAGCCATATCCTCTTCAAAATTTGTGCATAACAACTCAAAAGATTATTATACTGGGGTCAATTACTGATGATTTATAACTCACACAATTTATAGCTATTTATTTTTCGGGATACCTATTTTTGAATCTGCTATTGTTTCTGTAATTAGTAGTTTAGATTTTTGAATTTATACTGAATTAAATACATTCCTAAAATATCATTATGTGAAATAATATAGCATAGTTTTCATTGGTCATGCTACTTTTAAACAAAACATTTTTGAAATTCTGAAATCATGAATTTTAATGTAAATTTTTATTAATTCTTATGTCTGGAATTATATTTAGATTATATTTTTCTTATAAGAATGGTACTTCCACCTATAAATCATTTCTATCTTACTCCAAATGTTCATAATTTTAATAGGAATAATTATTTATATTCAAATAGTATTTATCTTTGACGCCATTTATACTCAATTAGTTCCAAATGCATATTTGAAGATCTTATTAATTTAAAATAAAAGTGTAAGTGCAACAAAGTCAAATATAGTTTTTCCCAAGACCCCTAAAATAGGCTATTTGTCAATGTTAGTGCATTAGCAAGGAACAGGGGATTATAAAGAAACTGACAGCATTTCCTTGTAGATGTGTATTTCCAATCCTTGCACCAAGAATATCTTCCTTTTAATTTAGTCATGAGTGAAATATTTTGCAACTTATTTAGAAAAGGAAAAGCAATCTTATTGACTGAATTACTGAAAGCTGAAAAAAAAAGCAGTAGCCTTACAAAATACAAATATAGTTTGACACGTATATTTATTACATATTAGTAAATTCATATCATGGCTTATATTTATTAGATAATAGATTTATATATTAACTAAAAAATATGTATTGAGTGCCTAATATGTGTTTTGTTTATTTTTAAGGCTCTCAGGTTATTGCAGTAGGAGAAAACCAAAAATTTCTACCATATTTCAATGGTGGAGACAGATACAGAATAAATAACAAATTATAAAATTTGTTAGATGATATGCAATGATGTGGAACCTGTTGATGTGGTTTAGTTAAGATAACCACATAGGAGGGACCTCATTGAGAGATGGCTTGTAAGTAAAAGTCTAAAAGAATTAAAATGTCATTGTAGATTCCTCGGGTAAGAGCACTGCAGAACAGCAGTTGTAAAGCCCTGGAGGAAAGAGTGTTAGTGTCTTTGAAGATTGGTAATGGGCCAGTGTCTTTGGTGCAAAGGAGATAAGATCTTGAGTAGCAGGAAGCTGATCTGAAAAATAATGAAAGGCTAGATCTCAAAATATTGTCTCTTCCACTTATCAGATCAGAGTTTAGTCGTATAGGAATTATACATTTATTTGTACATTTACCTACTTTTTATTTTGAGTTGCCATTACATTATATGTAAGTGGTATATACCTGGTCTCAGTCAATTAAGGTTCTCCTGTCTCAAGATTCATTCTCACTTACAGAGGATTTACCAAGAACCCGTATATTATGTGATTTTTAACTGGTCCTCAGGATCATTCACCCTCATCAAAGTCTATCTCTTAGAGTCAATTCCAACTGGTCTCTAGTTTTGAGCTATCCTGCTTTCCTCTCTGACCCTTTCAGGCATAGCAGTATTCTCTGCTACTTCCAGCCACACATGAGGATATGGAACCATTCTGCTCTGTCCATGCACTCAAACATGAATTGAAAGGCATTGTCTGCTTAAACTCTCGAATTATCATTCCATATATGAGAAATTATTCAATGTCACTTGAATCTGGGGTCACTGGCTTTCTAAATTCCCATCTATATAATTTTTCTTCTCTTATGTACCTGTAGGAATCGTTTTTCGTTCTGCAATGGCAGAGAGAATAAGTTCAGAGATCCTTCTCTCATTCTTCTCTTAAACATTTTGCTAAAATCCATACAATCCCTTAAGGTCTTATATTAGGTTATTGGAAAATAAGAAGATATTTGCTAGACATTTTATTTTAATCTCAACTCCCTGCTCCATGACCTCCTCTCCCCAATATACCAAAATTCCTTCATTTTTCCTCCTCTGCCAATGCTTTTAATGTTCAACTTATGTGACTGAACATTGGAAAAGGCAAAGAAATAATAGAAATAGGGAAAAGGAGTATTATTATATATGGTTCACAACTATTTAAGTCTTAACTTATGTTAAATAATTTAATACTCACAAACAACCTATGAGGTAAGTACTCTTATCATTGCCATTTTATAGATGAGCAAGCTGAGGTCTGATGTTTAACATTTCAGAATTGTGTTCAATTAAACACACAAAGCAAACATTTCTCTATAATCTTTTTCAGGACCAAAGATTTGGTCTATTCATCTTTTTAAGGCTACATTTAACATTATATCTGACATAAAGTTGATTCTTAGTGCATGTCTGTGTGTGTATGAATGAACATACACATATACATTTCTTAGATTAATCATTAAAATTGATATAAATTTTAATTTTAATACATCTACGTATCAATTTATAGAATATTAAAAAGACACTATCATCAAATGATATTTCTACATTGACAGGATTTTTTCATAATTTTCCTTATAGGCACACTTAAGGATTATGAACTCTTATTTGTAACCTTTGAAAAAGCCAGAGAGGACTAAATGAATTTTTAAAATAGCTAAAAAAAGAAGAAATAGAGGAAAAGAGGATGGAAAGGAGGAAGGGGAAAAGGAAGCAAGTAAACAGATTTCTGTTGTGTAAAATAGAGTGAGTCCACAGTTCTTCGGTTCATTAGTAGAACACGTATCAAAATCATTGTAATTCATTGGTAAAGTCAATACCTACCTCTGTTAACATAAATATAGAGTTCATTTTGGTGAAATTTGGATTACTTCCCTCCAAGTTTATTGATGTGAAATAATAAGATCCAATACAATATAGTGTAATTAAATAACAAAAACAAGTGTTACAATAAGTTAGGAAAGTTTAACTGGAATTATTATTAGTTAGAATTTTGTTGTTGAGAAAAAGCATAGTATTGTCTTTAAAAGGTGGATTGTTATTGGCCATATCTCCATGGTTAAAGAGCTTCAGTGATGGTGCTACCTGTTTTTGGTAGAAATAGAGAGTAGATATTTTTGGAGGGAAGAACAGAGCTCCAAAAACAAAGGGAAAACATGTGGTTCTTCCCTGTGGATTTCTGTAGTAGGCTATGTCTGCTCTTCTGTCAAGATTTTCTACCCTGTCCTAAATATGCATAAGCACCCTCTGGACAGCTGAATATATTTTAAACTGATACTAAAGTCTGTATTCAAACTGACTGATGGCCTACTTCCCCATTTCCCACCACTTCCTTTCATGAACTTTTAAGAGTGGAGGTTAAAGGCACATTTTCCAGCAGAAATAAGCAGCATAGCCCATGTAGACAAAAGGACACACTTGTACATTGTTGGTGGGTATGTAAATAAGTACAACCATTGTGGAAAAAGGTGTGGAGGCTCTTCAAAAAACTGACAATTGGAGCATATGATCTAGCAACCTCCCTTCTAATATATCAAAAGAAATTGAAATCAGTATGTTGAAGGGATATCTGTACTTCCATGTTCATAGTGGCATTATTCACAACAGCCAAGATAGAGAATCAAATTAAGTCTCCATCATCACATGAATGGATAAAGAAAATATGGTATATAGATATACAATGGAGTACCATTTATCCTTAACAATGAATGAAATTCTGTCATTTGAGGAAACATGGATGAATCTAGAAGACATTATGCTAAATGTAATGAACCAGGAACAGAGAGACAAATACCATATGACCTAATTTATATTTGGAATCTTATAAAGTTGAATTAATAGAAGTAGAGATTAGAATGATGGTTAGCTGAGACAAGGGGTAGTGCAGGAATGTCTAGTTGCTAGTCAAAGGGCACAAAATTTCAGGTAGATACGAAGAATTCATTTTTAGATCTATTTCACAGTAGAGTAACTATCATCAATAATAATATACTTCATATCTCAAAATTGCTAAGAGAATAAAGTTCAAATCTCTCACTACAAAAAAGTATTAAGAGACAGATGTCAATTAACTGATTTAATCACTCTACATTGTATACATATCTAAAAATAGCACATCATATTCTATCAATATTATATAATTATCTGTAAATAAATATAATATTAATAAAAAAGAAACAATAAAATCATGCTTAAAAGGAATGATTCTGATATCAGCAAGATCTGAGCATTTCTGCCACTCATTAGCATTGCTATTTTTTTTTTAAGGAGGGGTTCTCATTCTGTTGCCTAAACTGGAGTGCAGTGGCATAATCTTAATTTTCCGTAGCCTTGATCTCCTGAGCTCAGGCGATCTATCTGTCTCAGCCTTCAGAGAAGCTGAGACTACAGACAAAAGCCATCGTGCCTGGCTACTTATTTATTTATGTTTTTGTAGACATGGGGTCTTCCTATGTTGCAAAGGCTGGTCTAGAACTCATGGGCTCCAGTAATCTTCCTGCCTCAACCTCCTAAATACTGGGATTACAGATGTGAGCCACTGGCCTCCAAAATGCTGAGGTTACAGGTGTGTGCCTCCACACCTGGCAGAAACATTGCCATCGTTATTAAATCACTAACTTTCAAGAGTTCTCTCCTTATCTAAAAAATGAGAATAATGAAAGGATGTAGCTCAAAGAATTGTTGTAAGGATTAAATATAGAACACTTCATCTACATTAAGTTCATAAAAATCTTTATATTATATATTATTACTGTGGACTTTTCTTGTGTTTTGCTCTTACAGACACTATGACTTATTCATAATATATTCTTTAAAAATTTGATGACTTTTATCAGTTAAATTTTCCTTTTTCGCAGATGAGGAAACTGGCACAGAAATGTTAAATTCATGTTCCCATTGTCAAGCACCCAGCTAAGTGGCAGTCTTGCACATCTAAATCCTCCATGCCTTTGTGGTCTTATATTACATACCTTATCTCACCTCATTGGGAGCAGATAGTATGGTGTAAATCTTCAATTTCTTAAGTTCCCTTACTAATTGGAAAACATTTGGCAAACTAAAACCTTTATCTAAGCTTTAGTTTTTGTAACTGTGCAACAATAGACATAATAATAGTATATATTTTAAAGAGTTATGAGGAATAAATTAGATAATCCCTATAATCCCAGCACTTTGGGAGGCTGAGGTGAGGGGATTGCCTGAGTCCACGGGTTCGAGAACAGCCTGGGCAACTTGGTGAGACCTCACCTCTGCAATAAATCAAAAGTTAGCCAGGTGTGGTAGCGCACACCTGTAGTTCTGGCTACTTGGAAGGCTGAGGTGGCAGGATCGTTCGCCTGAGCTCAGCAGGTTGATACTGGGGTGGCCCTGAGCGAGCCCGGGCATTCCAGCCTGGGTGAAGGAGTGAGACTTAAACTAAAAAAAAAAAAAAGAGAGAGAGAGATAGAGAGAAAGAGAATCCATCTAAAAGGCTTAGTATGGTGCCTGCCATATATTACATTCTCAAAAATGTTGACTACTATTATTATCCATCAACTTGAGAATTAGTAGTTCTTGAAAATATTGCCATTGTTAAACATATCTTGACATTATCATTTAGAATTACATAAAAATTTACTTTATAATCTACATAAGAAGTCTAGGCATCATATATAATAATAAATTACACAATGAATAATAGATCTAAATGTAACACCTGAAACTCTAAAACTCTGAGACAACTGTATGGGGGAAAAACTCCTGGACCTTGGCCTTTGCAATGATTTTTTAAAAATATATATCACATTAAGACCTCAGGCTACAAAAACAAAGAAAAACACACATTTCTATTGAAAATCTTCTGCACTGCAAAAGAAACAATCATCAAATGGCAATCTATGGGTTGGGGGAAAACATTTACAAATAATATGTCTAATAATGTCTTTTTAGCAAAATATACTCAAGATCCTGGAGTGCATTTAGTCATCATACTTTGCATTTGCTTTAATCTGGAACTATTTGAATTTTTTCTTATAGTCATGACATTGACATTTTGCCAGTAATTTTGCAGAATGTCCCTTAATTTGAGTTTATCTGATAGTTCCTTCCTCATGATTAGATTCAAGTTATGGACTGTTAGCACTGTGTAATTACCTATTACTCTTCAGATTTTTATCCATTAGTTTTAGCCTCCACTGATGATTTTTGTCCAAACTGGTTAATATTATGGAAGTTGGAAAATGGTGATTTTCCAGTTCTATGTGTCGTGCTCCATGTGTTAGTTGAGTCTTACATTATAACAGGAGAGAGAACAAGGAAATAATTTCCATGTGCAAAATGTTAAGTGCCAGAAAGGAAACAATTAATGTACTGACCCTGAGAATGATTTGGGGTGGTATAATTTAGATAAAGTAGTCAGTGAAGAGAATGATATTTAAACTGAAAGGTTAAGAATCAGAAGGAGCTTGTCTTGTAAAGAATGGAAGAGGAAGGGTGCAAGCCAAGAGAAAGAGAATTGCTTTAGGTGAGAAAGAGCGATGTGAGGAGGTGAAAAACACAAGTTACATATTGGGCATTAGGCAGAAAGCACAAGATCTGGTTAAAGGGCAGTGAGTAGCACTGATCACTTAAGATATATAAGCTGTGATAAAGCTAGCTATAGTCATCTAAGTAAATCTGGAAGTCATTTACAGTTTTATGCAGAGAAATTATACTATATGATTTTTAAAGCATTTTCTTTGTAGAGAATAGGTCAGGAAGGGTTGAATATTAAATCCATCTGCTTGACCTATCTGATTTCTATCACCGGTGTTTTATTGGTTAGTTGTCTAAGTTACAAAACTTCTTCACAATTCCAAATGATCTGCTAAAAATGAAAAACGTAATGCTGTGGTTCCCACTGAGCAGGAGTGCTAGTTGACAGCAAGAGGTGAGGAAGAGGGAGATATAATCAGATGTTATGAGCTCAAAGTTTTATTGAGTTTTGTAACATGGAGATGCCATAATAGCCTGGAAGCTGCCATGAGGAATGAAGAAAACACAGAAGTGGAAAGGGTTGGAACATGAGAACGAGTGGGATCTTGGGTAACTTTCAGCTGAATCAGACTCCCAGGTAATACCAGATGCCCTGGGAGGCATGTCTTCTGGTTGCCATGTAGTAGAGTATGATGAGATATGTTGTAATGGTCTGTTTTAAGAGGGTAGCTCAGCAGTCTTGTACTGTGGTCCTGAATACTATCTTTTATGACTTGGGGACTAGAGTTAGACTTGAGAAGTGTTTAGTGGTAGGAAGTAAAACAGGTGAGGGCCTGGGGAGTCTTATGACTGAGACTTTCCAAATACGATGGAGTTTTTTTAATAATAAAAAAAGGATTTTTACTGGCAACTCACTCCCTGTGTGCCTTGATATTGGCAGTCAAGGTTCTAGCAACACAATATTATGTACTTAAAGTTTTAATAAGTGCACTGTGTTGTAAATCATATTATTCACACTTATTTTATTTATTGCTTGCCTACAGCTTAGCATTATAATCACTGTGGAGTAATGTTTTTAAATTATTTGGTTTATGGGAAACCTAAACTCATATGAAAAGTTTATAACTTAATTAAAAACATGTGAAACGGCATCATGTAAGAGTTTACTTCATTTGGTTGAGGTTGTATTAGATGACTTTTAAGGTCCCCGTACTATTCAGAATCTGTGATTTAATATTTCCAGCATGATTTTGTATCAAAGAGTGAATAGAAAAGTAAAAGGTATCTAATATGACCTGAAGGAAAAATCAAGAACTCTAATAAAGTCAGAACACATATAATGTGAACAATTCCTAAGCTTTTGGTTGTTCAGTGAAACTGGCACTTATGTAGGTACAGATTTATGGTGGTTTTAAAGGCATGTTTCAATTGAATGAATACATTGTGAAAAAAATAAAAAAATATATTATTAGGTCACAGGATTTCAAAAGACTGTGTGAGATCCTAGCCTGCCTCTTTATTTTACTTCTCCTGATAAAATAAGCTTTGTATAATTCACCTAAAAATTAGACCAAATTACTGGCATTTGTTACTAACTTTTGCTAATTGAAATAATAAATCAGTAATATAACTCATAAAAATATAGCAAATGATAATATAGATACTATGTTTTCTAGATGCAAAGTAACATCTTTTGAGTCAATGATGAACTAATAATGTGTTTTCTGTTATTGTACAGAAAAAAAGAATTTTTCCCCTTATAAGTTTTCTCTTCACAGAGATTTCCCTAATGATTGACTAATGACCTTAACATCAAGGAGTTAGTTTGTAGTTGAAAAAGATATAGAAAGGTGATTATCTGAGATCATGAATTCAATTGTTAAATATTATAATACAAAAATTCTAACCATTTACTTCTTAAATGTTTGCAATTTTTCAAAAATTATCAGTGTAATGCTGTGGGCCAAAGGACAGCTGCTTGTTTACAATGTTGACTTAATTACTTTAAACACTGGTGACTGAACCTCCTAGTACCTGTAACATTCCTTCATCTCATTACCAACAAACTTTGCTACCTACTTAGCTATTTGTTTAAAAACCTAATTTATTCAAAGCATATGGTTTAGCAAATGTTAAATGCATTTTCAGATGTTGAAGTATGTTTAGGATCTTGGAAAGTTGTAGATTCTTGCATAGAGCCATGTAGAATAGAAGAGGCTTGGGGAAGAAGTCCAACAATTTTATTTCACAAGTTTGGGAGATATTTTCACCAGAAGAGGTGGGGTATACATTCCTTTCCCGTTTTCCAACTAAGAAAACCTTTTCCTAAACAAAATATTTACCAATGGATAAATCCTTGATCACAAATAGTAATATGAAACATTTGTTGGTAGATTATTTTTAGATATCTAAAGTAAAAATACATTCATATGGCAAGCACTGTGCTTTAAAAACAAGTGAAGATGTATCTTGTTTTATTGCACTTCACTTTTTTGCACTTTCTAGATAATGAGTTTTTAATTTTCAAATTGAAGGTTTGCGGCAACCTTGCCTCGAGCAAGTCTATTGATGTCATTTTTTTCAACAGAATATGTTCACTTCATGTCTGTGTGTGCCACATTTTGGTAATTCTCTTGATATTTCAGTCTTTTAAATTATTGATATATCTGTTATGGTGATCTGTTATTTTTTATCTTACTATTGTAATTGATTTGGAGTGTCATGAGCTACTCCCGTCAAAGACAGTAAACTTAATCAATAAATGTGTGTGTTCTGATGGCTCCACTAATCAGTCATTCCCCGTTTCTGTCCTTCTCCTTGGACTTCCCTGTTGTCTGAGACACAGCAATATTACAGTTAGGCCAATTCAGGACAGCTCTACAATAGCCTCTAAGTGGTCAAGTGAAAGAAAAAGTTGCACTTAACTAATTTTCAATAAAAAGCTAGAAACGATTAAGCTTAGTGAGGAAGGCATGTCAAAACTGAGACAGGCTGAAAGACAGGCCACTTGTACCAAACTATTTCATTAAACCAAAAATGAATACAGAGCAAGTCCTTATTGTCTTCAAATCTCCGAAGGCTGAGAGAGGTGAGGAAGCTGCAGAAGAAAAGTTGGAAGCTAGT
>CAUYQG010036604.1:0-18566 GCA_963574415.1 Tarsius wallacei | reverse complement strand
CCAGCTACTTGGAAGGCTGAGGCGGAAGGATCGCCGGAGCCCAGCAGGTCGAGGCTGCGGTGGCCGGGAGCGGCCACTGCACTCCAGTCTGGGCGACAGAGTGAGACTCCAACTCAAAAAAAAAAAAAAAAAAAAAAGAGCTCTCCTTCTTTGATACCTAGCATATGGTACCACTTGGGCCTGGCAACCCTACTGCTGGTCCAGAGGAGAAGAACCACGGAGGTTTTGTTAGGTGGAGAGTATGTGTGTGTGAGTGTGCGTGTGTGTCTGTGTGTGCATGCATGTGTCTGTGGTACCACAAAAGAAGTAGGGGTTGCTTTATCTCCTCCCCGGAGTCATATTAAGCTGACTAGCTAAGTGACCACTGTCATCAGGAGATGGCCCAGCTGTATGGATGAGGGAGGCCCTCTGGACTCACAGCAGTTACCAGCCAAAGCTTCTGGAACATTCTTTACATCCAGGGAAAAGTCAAATAAATGTTAGTGCTGGGGGATTGGGGATTAAGGATTGGGAAATGGGTACCCATCTGCCAGAAGGTAGCCAATGGTAGATGGCCAACCTCCAAGTTTCCTTCCACTGATGCTGGAATTCTGTGATCCAGGTGAGAATGACTGAGAGAGGCTGTGGGACAGAGAAGGGGAGAGAGGAGTGGAAGCCTGTGAAGAAAGTGTGTCAAGAGGCAAAAGGAAGATGAAAGGCTGGGGAACTTTAAGACTGCTTGAGCATGAAGAGCATCCGTGCTAGGGTCTGATTTCAGGAGGGGGTACACACCAGACACTGGGCTTCAGGGAGGAGGCTGCACTTGCTTTGACTTATCATGTATAGAGACAGCAACACTTGATGCATACGCAGGTGGGTTGTAAGGGGGGGGGCAGTAAATGGAAATACAAGAAAGAAGACAGAAACGTTCATTGAGGCATCACCATGTACTAGGATCTGTACTAGACACTTTCATGTATTTACTCCCTACAACAACCCTGTGAAGTATCCATCATCATCCTAATTTTGTGATTAACAAAATTCATAAAATTGAGGGACTTGAATGAAATTTGAGGGACTGAATGATTTAGCCACAGTAAGTATCCATTGCTGGTAAAGGGGTAGCTGAGACTTAAAGCTGTGTCTATCTGGTTCCTAAACCAGACCATCTTCTACTGAATCACCATGGTTTGGGTAGCTTGCTGGTGAACACAATAATGATTTTATGAGCCAGTGTTAGGATCCATTCAATGCTGTTGTATCTGTTGGTGCAGTCATACCTAGATGGAGTAAAGAGAGGCCATTTTGGAGTTCAGTCTTTTAGTACCTCATACTTCACATCCTTCTTTGATTGGGCATTCTTGGAAACCTCCACGAAGAACGTGAAGATCTGGGCAGAAGATCCCCTCCCTACCATATCCCATCCAAGACTCTGATCACATCACACTTCGTTTCTCAATAAATCTTCAGCAGTTTCCCTCTAAGTACACAAAACTGGATCCTAATTTTCTAGTTGGTATTTAAGTCCATGCACATATGGTTTCAATGGGTTCTTCTAACCCTTTCTCTTATTATTCTTCCATGCTCCAATCAAAAGAATACCTCCTTGGCTCTTTTCCTTATAGTTCAATTTACTTAAAATTCTTTCCTTTACCCGACCCAGTTCCTCCTGGTAAAAGTCTCCACTTAAAGCCATTATTTCCACTAAAGCTTTCTTGGTCCATTCTGTTGAGAATAGGTGTCCCCCTCCAAGTCACTCAGTAAGTTATAGAGCTGGATCTACCCCCAGCCCTCCACTTCCATGGCCCCTAGTCTCTTCTAGAGAATCTTGATGCTGGTGAGACCAGTGTTCCTAACCCGACATTGACACTGGGCTGAAAAGACTTCAAAGTAACCCAGGTGTTGGAGCATCTCCTTCCCACCTCCTGTGGTCAGAGAGGCTGGTATTGGGCTTGAGACCTGAGTTTGCACCCTGGATCTGCACTTGCCCTGCTCGTCCTGGGCAGCCCAGACAAGGTTTGCTGCACCCTTTCTCTTCATTAAGCCTGGATAGATGAGGTCACTACACTTGAAATGCTCCTGTGGATAAAAATTCTCCATGGGCTTCTCGGCCCCAGGTGGATTCATCAACAAACACTCTCCCCTCACATATAATCTGGAGGAAACAGGACAGAAAACATCAAGGAAGACCTCCAGTGTGGGTCTGACCACCACGACTGGGAGCCAGGCTGCCCTCCCTCCTTCCTGCAGTGAATACGGATCCGGAGTCACCACCGGCCGCACCTCTCCAGAGTGTAGTAGCGCATGTGGGCTCAGAAACCGCTGGAGCAGAGTGTGAATAATGGAAACTGCTTCTGACTTAATTAGACTCACATTAAAATCGCACTCCCTGAAGCTTGCAGAGGCGGCAGGGAGGCCTCCTTCCTCCCCCCCTCCATGACCTGGGATGCTCTCCTCATTCCCAACACCTCCTCTATCATCAGCAGGAGAATTATGTCCCCTTCTTTTGTTTCCATGACCCTTCTTGCTCTCCCTTCTTCTCCTTCATCCTTTCTCTTCTCTAATCCCCTTTCAGAGTCTGCTTTTGAACTTTATGTGGCTCCCCTGTCATGATTATTCACGATTCTTTTCCTCTCTTCTCCCCCTCCTCTGCCTCCATCCCCTTGGGTACCCCCACAGCCCTATTTACTTGGTTTCTCTGCTCAGTAACTGAGCACGGGCCAAAGTCTTGGCATCTTCTGGTCAGGTGAGGACCTGGAAAGGATGGCAGGAAGGGGTGTCCTTCTGCCTTGACACCTTGTATCCAGGTATTTATATTTCTGACCCCTTTCTGACAAAGAAGAAATCATGGTGATGGCTGATTTAGTTTTCCTGTGGCTGAGGACAGGAAAAAAGTATGCAAACCCTTATTTTTTGATACTCTTAAGCCAGAGTTTCTCAACCTGATCACCATTTATATTTGGGGCTGGATAATTCCTTGTCGTGTGTGTGTTGGGGTGGGGAGGGGGAGGTTGGGGGGCATCGTTCTGCACAAGTAGTATATTGAACAGCATCCTTGACTTTTACTCACTACACTGTTTAGCAGCATCCCTGACTTCTACCCACTAAAATGGCATCCTCCCCCAAGTTGGTCTGATCAGAAACCAAATCCTCTTGGGGGCAAAATTGTCCCTGACTGAGAACCACTGTTTAAGCTTAACTTCTCATGTAGGCATCTGTGTGGTTTCAATAGAAAGACACTGGCCTTGGTCTTTGTGGCCCGGATCTGCCACCTCCCGGTGCCTACCCTTAGGCTCTCCTACACTGAAGCTCTCTGAGATGGCTCTCTTCATTTTGCAAATGGGGCCATTGCCTACTTCAGAGGATTAATGTGAAGAACAAATGAAGTACAAACTATAAAGTACCACATAATATTATATAAATATATTTAGGCACTATAATATGTTATTAGATGCAAATAAGACTAAAGCTAGATACGCAAGGGAGCATTAACATTAAGAGCTGATAGATAAGGGCATGCCAGAAACTCAGCTGTTTAGGTTGGGAGAGTTGCAAAAATAGTTTCAAACAGAGGAAGGGACTCAGCGGTCAGGATGGGAAAAGGAGCACCAGACAAAAGGAGTTGAGAAAGATTTCCATAAAAACTGGGGCCCTGAGAAGCACTGTGGCTAAGAGACTGACTGTTGGTCTGGAGTGGTCTTCTCCCTACACAGAGGGGATGATTTGAGGAGTCAAGGAAGGGTCCTATAACACAGAGTTGAAATGTGGCTAGACTGAGGTGAAGAGGAAGACCAGAAAGATTTGGGAGACATCTTAGCTGGCCAAGAAGAGAGAGAATATCTAAACAAGGAGGACCCAAACCAGGAGTTGACACACCTCAAAGTAAGACAGCTTCAGAGACAGACTTATCAAGAAGAAGTGTGGACATATGCTGATTTGCTTCTCAGCATCTGTTGTCCTATCCTCTGGGAACAGTACCCTGTTTTTGGGGGGGGGGGCACTAATTTCCATTCTTTGTCCATGTGGCTTCAGAAGTGAACCTGAATATCACGTCCCCCAGGTTGCAGCAACAGATTCAGGGATGAGCACATAGTTCAAGTGAGGCCATGGGAGTCAACGAGCATTAGCCCCGGGATTTCTGCCTAAATTACTGGAAAGGATGAACACTCTTTCTGCAGAGGCTGCTAACCTGGAAGGATGTAAAGGAGCTTGTCTGAGAAGGAAGCTAGCACAAAACAAAGCAGAACAAGAGATGGACAGAGATAGATCAGTTATGACACCATCTGGATACCTGGGTCCAGTCATGGCTGAAGCCCAGTACCCTGAGAATTAATAGTAAAATGAAGCCATAAATTCCATATTTAAAACATCTTCATCTAGTCCAGTTTGAGTTGGTCTTCTGAGGTTGAGTTTTTAGTAATATAAGGAGGCAATATGGTAAAGTGGCAACAAGTCTGGTCAAGGAATCAGTTAGTCTAATCTTGACTCTGGGTAGCCTTGTCACTTCCCTGAGCTCCAGCTTTTACTCATCTGTCATACAAGGATGTTGAACAAGATGATGTTGAAGGACCCTCCATACTAGTAGATGTGATACTTCTGAACACTCTATTACTGAAAATTACCACCTACAAATAGTGAGAACCAAGACTTCTGCAGGGACAGCTCCTGGATTCAGCTACTCTGTGTGGCTTCTAGTTGTCTATTTGTTCAGATAGTTGAGGACTCACAGGGTTGACCTTGGACAAAACTATGAAGTCCAGGAAGTGTCTCCACTGGAAACATAACACTCCTCCTCTGATGTTCCAACCACCTAGGTTCTTTATCCCACTGCTCCCCCCATACCACCTCCAATCCTACCACAACAAAAACAGATCTGATAACATCCGACTTTTGCTCTTTAGTCTGAATTAGATTTAAATGAGTTTTTGCCTTTAAAACATCTGGTCAGGCTTCTAATTTTCACTGAAAGTCACTTTATAGCCCTCAGGGAAGTTGGCCTGAAGGTGAATTGTTACCAACCAGTGACTTGCCATCAAGAAGGGTCACATCCCCAAGACTAGAACCCAAGTTCTCAGGAGTGGGCAATGTAAGCTAATTTCATTTCAAGCTGGAATTTAAAAGAGACTGACAGACCGGAGGGGATATTTACTAAAGGGTCTTGGCATTACCAAATTGCTAAATTGAAATGTTTCCAGTCTTAGAGTCAGGGGCATTAGTACACTCTGGCTGAGGCTAATCCTATTATTTGGAGCTCTATCAGTAAATACCTCTGGTTTGAGCCTAATCTTGGAGGGTGGATTATTGCAGGGGGTTGCTTTTCATGCTTTCAGGATATTTCCTGTGTAAGTGGCTGGATTAGGACAAGACTGCAGTCAGCCCTTCTTCCCTTGCCCTACCCTCCTCCCAAGCTAGTGAGAAAGTTTGTTTTGCAAACAATGAAGAATAACAATGGCAATCTACTTTCCACCCTAACTTTCAGGCCTTGATTGGCAATGTGGGTGTCCCATCCTCTGGAAGCCCTATGGAGGAGGAAAGAGTCTTGCAACAGCTGGGATACTCATTCAGTCTCTTTGGTGCTGTCAGGTGCCATGGCTCTTGGTGCTTCCTGATGGTGGGTGTGGTGATGGTTTCCTTAAGCAAGGTCATACACAGACAAGGGTGCCTGTGTTTCTCCTGGATAAGGGGCCAGCCAATTTTTTTTTCTGTAAAGGGCCAAGGGCAAATATTTAAGGCTGTGTAGGCTGCAGGTTCTCTTTTGCAATTATTTAACTTTGCTATTGTGGCTGGAAAGTGGCCATAGACAGCACATAAATAAGTGGTGTGGTTGTGTTCTAACAAAATATTATTTACAAAAGCAGATGGCACCGGATGTAGCTCACAGGCTTCATTGGCTGGCCCCCTGGGCTAGACACCAACTTCCCTGAGGGACTTGGTTCACCAGGAGAAATTTAGTAGTGATAGCCTGCCTACTTCTTCCATACCCCTTTTGTGATAGGTGTTGGATAATTATCCTTCTGGGAAAGTCTAAGAACAGCTGGTGATGACAAGGGGCGGGTAAATGAGATGGCCCCTTGAGATTCCTCCTAATACCCAGATGCTGGGGTTTAAGGTGGATGAAGAATGATGGAAAACTCTTCTTCAGTGTGTCTACTTAAGGTTTTCCTTTGGGCGGTGTCTCCACTGGTGGGGAAGGGTCTTTAGAGATAACATGCACAACCCCCACCAAGGGCTAGTGTCTCTGACAGCCCTTCTTAACAATTCTGCTGGTTGTGCCATTTTGTGGCGTATATTTATTTATCCAAATTCTTGTTCTTCTCTTTAGCAGTGCTTTTCATATTTAGAGTGGACATATCTCATAATTATTTGTTCACTATCTGCCAACTACTTGCCAGGCCTCGCACTGGGCATTGTGGCTCAGAGCAAAGAGAGCCTGTCCCTGGCCCCAGGGAGCTCACAGTGTAGTTGACAGAAAAATAAACAATTACAGTACAATGTGTTAAGTGTTGAGCAAACAGTACTGTGGAATGAAAAGCAGGTTCAAGCTCTACTGCAGGGTGACTCGAGGTCCCAACTCTTTCAGGGACAGGATTCCAGAGCACAGACTGCCACGTGGAAGAAATCACTCACCTCTTGGCGGCCACTTGAGCACAATTGAGTGCTGTTCACCTGCTTAGAATCCCAGAGAGCTACTGCAGAGGCCTCCAAAGCACATTTGTAGAAATGAAGAGAGACCCATTCAAGGAAAAAAACCTCCCCCTATTTGCTTCTTACAGCAGTTTTTGTTTATCTCATTATCTCCCAACCTGAAGAACAGGACCATCTGGCATGCGGGCATGTTAACAAGATCATAAATTAGGAGGAGAAATGAAGCCAGATTTCCATAATGGTCGCAAGACAAAAATCAACAGCGCTGGGCTGGAATATGCTTGGAAGGTGGGGTGGGAGGGAAATCTAGCAAAATGAAAGTGCCTCAGCATATCCATACTGAATGAAAAACACAAATCCAGAGTCATTTAGGAATTTTTTTTTTTTTTTAAATGCTGGCAAAGCATCTCTCCTCCCCATCTTTCTCCCCCTTTTCTCCCTCTTCCTGTCCTCTGGGTCTTCCCCCAGGAATGAGGCCAACTTGTTCTTGTAGACTGTTATTGTAATAATTGTGTGAAAACTCATTTTGTGGAGGAAGAGACTCACTCAGTGCACAAGGCTGCCTACTTGGGCCAAAGCTCCAGGGTGATATCGATCAATCCCAGCAAAGTGTTTTTTGAAATTTCAAGTGTTTCCTGGTACACTGGGCCTTGGGTGAGTAATGAATGTGAGAGGGCAGTGCCCACCAATTACCTAAATGTCAAGAGTCTCCAGTACATGTGCATACACATCCAGCTTTGCCCAGTGTTATCACCCACTGAATTCCTTTTGGCTTCTTGGCATAGAGAACCACTCCTTGTTCCCCATGAAGTATTAAATGAGCACATGCAACATTCCTATCTATGGTGACTCAGGCCCCTTCCCTTCCTCCACCACAGCATCTCTCAGGCCTACTTCTACCTCTTTGTGAATGCTGGTCTCCTCTAGAGTATCAATAATAAAATAATAGTATCGTTAATAATAAATAATAAAAGTAGTATATCTGTTTTAAAAATGAGGGTAGTGGGAGATACTTTTGTTCCATTGATTGTACTTAGAGAAGGACATTAGAGAAAAGGGTCTGTCCTTTTTAAAAATCAGGGGCATACTTGATAGGGTGAACTTGGAGAAACCAAATACATGCCAATGGTAAGTTACCTAATGGGCTGAGGTTGTGAAGGTAAAATAAACTTTTTTTTCCACTGCAAAAGTAACATCATTATGGGTTTACTTTGGTGATGTCATGTAGCATAAGGCTCCAATACTGCCTACAAATTTATCTCTGCTCAGATTATTTTCAAGGGACAATTCACTGACAAATTTTTCAATTTCTTCCATGATTTTTCACCTGGCAAGCTTTTAACTTTTTTAAAAAGTTGATTTTGATTGTATACATTTTTGATAGTTTTCTATAAAATTGCTCTTTTGTAGATATAAAAAACCCTATTTTTTATGTCTGTGGTTTCTTACCCTATTTTGGTCCTATTTTATGTATTGAGATCTTTCTCTCTAGTTCTTTCTCACTAATGTGGATGCACGCTTTGTCTCTCTTATTTGTATTGTATTTAAGTCACAATTTTTGAGGTGACCAATCAATTCTGCTTTTATTTTACTCATTTCTGCTTTTATCTTTATCAGTTATGTCCTCTTAACTTTTCAAGATTTATTTAATTGTATCCTTTTACATTCCGAGATAAATAGGCAATTTACTTGTTTTTATTCATTTTTGTGCCAACGATTCACAATGTTTTCTTTACAGTCTATTATGTAGTTACATTTTGTAAATATCACGCAGATGCTAGAAAGGAAAAGGTTTTTAATTCTTTTTAGGTTAATGATGAAAATATTTAATTATTGAATAGTTAGATAATGACAGCTTCATTTAAACTCTGAATTCTAGATTGTTCAAATAATGTTCCCTTTTATTATGTTATGAATTGTTTTCAATTTTAACTAATTTCACTTTAAATATTTTGATGTAACATTATTATGTGCTTGAAGAGAGATCTGTTAGAACTTTATCATGGATTACAAACTTCGTCAATAAAAAATGAATGTATCCTACAAGTGACATCACTTGTAGGATTCCCTGCTTTAATTTACATCATCTGGTACTCTATTGTTGCGGTTGTTTAGTTCTTAACTTTTGGATTTTTGAAGTAATTATGTTGTAGGTGTATTTCTTGTAGGTAACAAAGCTAAACTTCATTTCTTGAAATACTCTGAAAGTCTGTATTTTATATAGGAGTTAGACCCACTTATCTTTGTCTCATACCTGTTCTTATGTCTGTATTGTTATCATTATTATTACTTTAGGTTTTTTTGTTTCCTTGCTGTTTGCTTTATGTAATATCATTAGTTTTTATGAGACCATGTTTTAGTTTTGTTTTTTTTCTTCTACAGTGCTATACTTAACTCTAATAGTTACTTTTGATTTTACAAATATTGTCAAACCAATCTACTTTTTATAATTATCAAAGACATTAATGAAGAAGTACCTAATGACATAAATATATATGGGGGGGGGAATCCAAAAACACTAAACAAAACACAGAATTATCTTTTTGGAGGATGTGCCCCTTGTGGTACAGGCTTCCCTTGCTAGGTAAGTGTTCTAGAAACCCATAAGTTTTTATCTGGAAGTTTTGAGAAGGTTGCATCACAATTTGTGGAAGAAACATCCTGAGTTGCAGCAAACAAGTGACTGGCTCTTCCACCATGGCAACACACCGGCCCACACCACCCTGAATGTTCAGCAGTTTTTGATCAGAAATGACATGACCCCATGCCTTGCCCTCCCTATTCACCCAATCTCACCCGAGTTTTTTGTTGTTGTTGTATACCTGATGAAAAACATCCTCAAAGGGAAATGTGGAAGAGGTGAAACAAAAAACAGTAGAAGTACTAAAAGGTATAAGAATTGATGAGTTCAAAAACTGTTTTGAGACACGGAGAAAGCATCTTAACAGGTGTATTACACCAAACAGAGAGTACTTTGAAGGTGACTGAAGTTTAAACAAGAATAAATACACAATTTAAAAAATTAATTCTGAATTTTTTTGGATCATATATATATATATATATATCTGAGATGAAGAGGGGAGAAGACGTAATATGCAGTAACTTTTTGAGAAAGTTACATCTTCTCCCCTCTTCATCTCAGATTTATCTGTGTGCTATCAAATTTTTGACCTTAACTAAAATTGTAATTATCTGTACAATATTTACGTTGGGCTTTTTTTTTTTTTTTTGCTTCTAAGAATCATAATATTTGCATTCCATTTGTAACTGCATTAACAATAATTGTTTAGAGCTGAAGTTTAAGTAGTTTGCATGTTCACCACCAGTGCCACAGTCTTCCCTTGTGAGCTGTTTGACTTATCAAGATAAACATCTTAGTGTACAATTTTTTTTTTAGCAAAATGCTACATGACATATTTTTGAAATTATTATGTATCTGAGAACGTCTCTATATTGGCTTGTAAAGCAAATGATACCTTGGTTGGTCATTGTGTTCTTGAATCAAAACCTTCCCTTCCACTGTGTAGCTGCCATCTTCTGGAATTTATATAACCTTATGGTGTAGAGATGTGACAAATCTAACTTGCGTTCCTTTGCAGATAGCTTTTTTCTCTTTAAATGTTTTGCCTGGGCATTCATCAATTTTTTTCATTATCCTTGAAATAAAAATTTTTTAAAAATCACCAATATATGTCTATGTGTTTGTTACTTCAAATTAATTATGCCTGGGGAGCCCATTCCATCAATCTATTCAAGTATCTCTAAATTCAGGAAGTTTTCTTCTACTCTATGCCATTTTATACTTTATACTGATTCAATTCATTTTTTAAAGTCTCTTATTCAAAAACTCCCTTTATCTATGTGTTGGTTTTTACTCTCTGAGCTCAAACTTTAAGGTCTTTTCTCTGGCCACTTCCATTTCTTAGTGCTTTTGTTTCAGCATCTGGAGAGCATCTCCAACTGTCCTTCACATCCTGGTTGATACTTTTTATGGAAGTCATTTTGCATCTTGCCACTTCTAATGTCTTTTCCAATGGTGTTATTTGTTCCCTTTCATTCTTTCCTTAACTTACTATGCCTTTAAAAACATCTTCAGTTTATCATCTTTTACATCATGTTTTAGCTCATATTTTATTAAGCATATGGTCTCTTCTATTTCAACTCAAATAAATGTCATCTAATATTTACTTATGTTTGTAAATATTTTTAAATAGTTTTTTATTTCTAGCTCTTTAATACCATGTTTATCTTTTCACATATTGCATATTTTAACATACTTTACCACTCCCAGCCCCAACTGATTTAACTTTAAATAAGAGAGCTATCTCAATTTGAAATAACCCCAGAAGTAATACCATTACTACCCTCCCTCTTCTATCTTGGATGGTGTTCCCCACTCAGATCTTAAGTTGGTCTAAGTTTACACATGACTAGCTTCGTGACAGAGCCTGAGGAACATGTGGATAATCGCAGCACTGGACCATAATCTCCAAGTAATTTCTTTTCTGCTAAGATTTAGTTTTTTCTTTTTTTGTAGGTAACAATGTAGAGGAGTCTAGTCTCTTCTTGAAACCCATGAGAGAGCACAATGAGGGAAAACCTCACCATGAGGACAGCATTCCATAGAGTCAGAGGAGAACCTGGTGAAGGGGGGGGTGGGGTGGGGAGGGTGGCGTCCTGTGACTTTGAGGGTGAATCTGGCCATGCCCTACTTCTCCTGGTAGCTGTCTGGTGTGGTGGCATGTTACCTGGCTAACTCCTACTGAGTCTTCAGATTTCTATTTTATTCATTTGTTCACTCGTTCTCTCATTTATTGAATAAATGTTAGCTTATTAATTTATATAACAAGTGTTTGATAATATGTTCCAGGTTCCCCAAATTAATGTCAGGAACCAAATCACAGATCCAGAGCACTCAGAAAACATCAAGAAGGATAAGTGTAAAAACAAAATACACCTAGGAACATCATCATTTTCAAACACAGAAAGTCAAAGATTCTCTCTCTCTCTCTCTCTCTCTCTCTCTCTCTCTGTCTCTCTGTCTCTCTGTCTCTCTCTCTCTCTCTATCTCCCTCTCTCTCTCTCTCTCTCTCACACACACACACACACACACACACACACACACACACACACACCAAAAGAAGCCATGGTAGGGAGAAACTTACCTATAGAGGAACAAATATAAGAATTACCCCTAACTTATACCCAGAAATCATGAAAGCAAGAAGAGAGTGGAATAAAATATTTAAAGTATTGAGAAAAGAAAACCACATACCTAGAATCCTGTACCCTGTGAAACTGTCCTTTAAAAGTGAAGGAGAAATAAAGACTTTCTCAGACAAACAAAATCAAGGGAATTTGTTGCCAGAAAATGATGTCTTGCAGGAAATATGTAAAAAAATTCTTCAGAGAAAAGGAAAATGATGTAAGTTAGAAACTCAGATTATATAAAGAAAGGAAGAACAATGAAGAATAAGTGAGAATAAAATTAAAAAGTTTTATTTTCTTTATTTTTACTTTATCTCAGATAACAGTTTGCTTATTTTAAACAATAATAGCAATAATGTATCCAATTATATATGCTTGTATATATATCACACATGTATATGCATACTTATGTAGATGTAAGTGCATACACATATATAAGTGAAATGAATGATATTAATGTTATAAAGAATGGAAAGGAGGAATTAGAATTATTTTGTTATTATAAGGTGCTCACTATTTGTGAAGTGGTATAGTGTTATTAAAAAGTGGACTTGGATTAGTTTTAAATGTATATTGCAAACTCTGGGGCAACTGCTAAAAAGGTTTAAAAAAAGTTAACTAATATGTTAACAAAAGAGAGAATATGGAATCATATACAATGTTCAATATCACATGTTCTCACTCATATAGTGAACTTTGAACATCCAATATAATACTATAAGAAAATGACTGACAGAGATGGGAAACTATGGGGGGGGAGGGGAAGGGAGATGGGATTAATGGTATTCAGTATCTGTCTGGGGACAGGGAGACACCTGTTGTCAACAAGCATGCCTGAATGAAGCATATTTGTATACCTAATCCTTGACTGTACCCCACAATATCATAATAAAAAATGCTGTTTATAAAAAAATATATATATATATAATTTTGAATGAAAATTAAAAAAAAAACCCAAAGAAAACTCCGAGGTCAAAATTAGAGGCTTTTAAAAAGTATATATATTCAGTAACAAATACTTAAAGACTGGTTGCTCAGATATTACCTTGAAACTTGTTTCATTACTTATTCAACTGTTGTCTTGTTTTAGGAGACAGCCATTGGTGTAGTGACATCGGCCCACATCGGCCCACAGAGAAATCTGGTCTGGGACTTTTCATCTAGGTCATGGGATAGCTGTTAAATATATTAATGTCTGGTCTCTGCCAACATGCTCTGCAGTAAAATTTGACTTCGTTTGCATCACAGACAAAACTTTCAAAGTTGCGCCCCAATTGTAAATTCCTGACACTGTAATGTAAATGATGTTTCCTTTAGCTAGCTTTCTTTCTCACTTTATTTCCTTAATTTGCTTTCTTTTGGCAGGGCATCATTTTTAGTTTTTCCATTGTTGAACATTAAGGACCCAAACTGTCAGATTACTAAAGAATAACCTTGTTTCCATCAATTTCAGCTCCTTTAGTCAATATGCAAGAACACTCAAGACTGCCTAAATAAACATAGCTCAGAAAGGCAAAGGCATGAGAAACTGAACTATTGGCAAATCCATCAGTATGAAACTGATGTCTTGAAGGTCTTATTCAACCTTTTTTTTCTTCTAAAGCACTTACTGTTATAAGTGATGATGGACAGTGCTGATAATCAATAAAGATATGACTTAAATTCTATAGAAGGTTGACTTTTGTTTTTAATTATTATTCATGAAATTCAAAGCTCAATTAGATTTTATTTTATTTTTTATTATTGGGGATTACTGAAAAGACTAATGAAAGCTGAAAAAGTCACACATGTGTTGTTCTAGTCAAAAGCAGCTCTGTTAAGCGCTAAGAGAAAATGCAATGATTTAATGATGTACATAGAAAATGCATGAGCAAACTAATTTTGTGTTTCCTTAATTTTGAGTTTGAAGACAAGATGATCACTACAAATAGAGAGATATAAACCCATGCCTCGATTCAAGCCTTCACACAGTGTTGCTTCTTCAAGATGTTGGTTAACACTTAAAATGAAACTTATTAAGGAATGATTTTTCTATCATTAGAAATGCTTTCTTCATGTGATAAATCCAGTGTTTATTTACATATCATTCTAGTTTTTGCAGAACCCATTTCTTAAAGTTTGTCTAGAGAAATGCCTTAACCAGTGACAACATGATAGTTTATTAACATTTCTTATAACATTCATACAGTAAATTCAAGTTTATGCCCTGAATGAATTTCCATTAGGCAATATAACGTATCATTTTTAGTACTCTGTTCGGGTATTGGGAATGACGTTGATATAGAAAATTCAAGCCCATAGTGAGTAGGTATGCACAGTGGGATAGACATGACAAAATGCAAATGGGCTGATTGTTAGTGGGCTCACAGGGCATTGTGAAATCCTTGCTATCTTCATTAGCAACAGACGGCCTGCGTATCAAGCTCCACTGAGGAAGTTGGTCCAGATAACAACCTACCCACCATCAAGTTACACATGCTAAGAGAATACTTTCTAATTCTTGCCTTACACAAAAATGAAGGGTTGGCATTAATTCCCAAATAGACTGGTATTTTAAAAACTGTCTTTTAATGAAATTTTATCTTTCCTAGAGTAGGTTTTAAAAATCAACCACACAAGCCAATTCTCTTCAACTAACATAATAAAGGAAAACTTCTGAGTATTTAAGCATTCAGCATTGCTATATCTATATATATTTATTTGATCAGCTTCAAATGCTATTTACTCTACACTTAGCAATTAGCGCCTCTGTGCCATGTGTTTGCCTCTAACATATATGGAGGAATCTACTTGTCAGCTATGGCAACTGGTTTTATGCAACTATTACCTGTTTTTCAAGAGACTGAAAATATATAACAAATGCTCAACTCTAGAAATGAAAACCTTTGAAGGCAGGGACTGAATTATTTTCATTTTCCATAAGTCTAGCATAGTGCCAGGGGATCAATAAATATCTTTTAAAAGCATGAATATTATACTAATGGCAACTTTGCTCATTCCTAAAAGATTCACATGGGAGTTTATAAAGCCTCCAATTAATCCTTTCACCTTGGCCTCCCAAAGTGTTAAGATGTTTTAACAATAGAAATATCTACAGACAGAACTGGCTACAAAATTTGTGTGGCCCAGGGCAGAATGAGAATTTGGGGACCCTGGTTAAAAAATTTATTAAGAATTTTGAGATGGTGACAGCAGAACATTAAACAAGCACTAGTCCTGTGTGACAGCACAGGTCACATGTCCATGTTTGTAGTTCTGCCTACAGGACTTAAATGAGCATTCTACTTCACGGAAAGTAGTCCTGCCTACAGGACTTAAATGAGTATTCTACTTCATGGAAAGTCTGAAAAATAAAACTACATCTACCAGTAAATATTCGTTTTGGAACTTATTTGGTGTTTCCTAGCTTCTTATGGTGATTACGTGTTTTCTAAAAGAAGACATGATTTTTCAGACTGAGACATTCAGGTTCCAACTGATTATTTAAGCAAGTCTGCTTGTAATGGTGTGCAAGGAAAGGTATATGATTTTTTCTATTTGAGGTCTTCCTTTTGAATGTACTCTGGTGCCCATCCATGGGCCTGATCCAAAACATGTAAAATTCCTGCTACACACTTTCAGGGCACAAGAGTGAATACATGGCAATAAGAAAGTTCGAGAGTCTACCTTGAGTTGGTAGACTATTTACTGGGATTAGTCCCTTGCATGCAATTCATTTTACCATACTACAAAAAAACAAAAAACAAGAAACAAAATCAAAACAAAACCCCCCAAACTCTAGCTCTCTCATACTATTAACTTCATGTTGCAACACTTGAAGCTATTAAAAAGCAATTCTGACCAGGCACAGTGTCTCAAGCCTGTAATCCCAGCACTTTGGGAGGCCGAGGTGAAAGGATTGCCTGAGCCCACAGGTTCAAAATCAGCTTGGGCAACTTTGTGAGACCTCATCTCTACAATTAATCAAAAAAAAAAAAAAAAAAGAAAGAAAGAAAGAAAGAAAAAAAGCTGAGTGTGGTAGTGCACGCCTGTAGTTCTGGCTACTTGGAAACCTGAGGTGGAAGGATCACTGGAACCCAGCAGGTTAACACTGGGGTGGCCCTGACTGTGCCACTGCATTCCAGCCTGGGTGACATAGTGAGACTTCAACTAAAAAAAAAAATCCAAAAAAAATTTTTGATTTTTTTTCAGCAGGGAGATCAGGGAGCACATCCTCTTACCACTTTATATAAATATATGAAGGAGTGATATCAGGGTCTGATGTAGGAACTCAATTTGTAAACAGCGTCAGACTATAAAACTTATTTCTGGCAACATGCCACGGGTATCTTAAATTATTATATTTTCCATAAATGCCCACCTCCAGCTGCTGATAGTGACTGCATTATGCTATTTGGGCAAAATGACTTGATTATTTTAAATTGTTAAACGTGTTTTCTATGGCTAGTTCATTCAAAATAACAAATGTCCAAAGTTGCTTTGGTTCTGTACATTGAACTCAGTATTAAGTTCTGTACAGCTTTTTTGATTTAGATGTCACATTATTATTCATTTTACTGTCCTCCAACATTTGAGTTAATTTTCTACTTCCCACTATTACTCAATAATGACATTTCTTTTTTTTTTTTTGAGTCGGAGTCTCACTCTGTTGCCCAGACTGGAGTGCAGTGGCCGCTCCCGGCCACCGCAGCCTCTACCTGCTGGGCTCTGGCGATACTTCCGCCTCAGCCTTCCGAGTAGCTGGAACAACAGGCGCGTGCTACCACACCTGGCTAATTTTTTGATTTATTGTAGAGATGAGGTCTCGCTTGCCCAGGCGGGTCTGGAACCCACGGGCTCAGGCAATCCACTCACCTCAGCCTCCCAAGGCGCGGGATTACAGGCTGAGCCACCGAGCCCAGCAATAATGACATTTCAACAGTAGTACCATTTTTATCTTGATATCAGTAAATCTCAGTATTTCCTTTGTTGTTATCTCATATAGGCTTTTGCTTTTTCATTTATATCCAAGAAGAGAAAGATTTGTCCCATGTATTATTTTTATAGACTTTCATTCTACCTAATTCTTGACAGGAAAATACTATGCTGTGAACATCAATCTAGGAAGCTTTAGGTTGCTGGTTTTATTGCTATATATCAAGCCTTAATTTTCATCAACTTAATACATAAGTTTCTATATTTCTGAATCATAAGACTTAAACTATTATTGCTTATATCATAAAATATAGAACCATTATCTCTTTGTCTGAGACCTGAAGCGTATTCTTCTGAAATGAATTTACTTTCAAATGATTCAAGAGCAATTTAAAATGAATGACTGCAAAGCTAATTTTATCTGCATTTGGCTACCCATCCATCAGAGAGATAATTCATGATATATTACAACAAAAGGCAGCTGGAATTAACTATTTGAACGAGACTCCAGCTTATTTTTAATATTTTGATTAAAATATCCTTTGGAAGACAAAGACTATGGTCTGTATTTCAAGAAACATATTAATGGATTCATCATTTAAATTCAAGTCATTGAATACATAATGTCTTAAATGTATTGCACAATTTGGAAGTACTGAATGTTTTCTAACTTCAAAAAAACCACACTTTTTTGTTTTTAAAGAAATACTTGTCAAATCATGCCCATACATTCTTAATAGTGGTATAAGGCTAACATGCTAGTTGACATGCAGTTACTGGAAACAGAAGCACCTCCTTCTGCCCGTGTAAGCCTTCATGAGCTCTGACTTTTAGTAACACAAAATCCTCCATAGTGTTTTCTTGCCTGCCATCTCTACCTCTGCCATGGAGCCCATATTGTGCTCTTAGAAGAAATTTTCAGAAATACATTTACTCCCCTTCTTTAAATAATTTAATAAATGTAATATAATGTTTTATTGCAAAAGAAACTCTCTTTTTGCTTATCAGATTAGAAAAAAAATTTGAACGATTAATAAAGAGTTGAGGAAATGTGTATTTTCATACATTGGCTGGATGAAAATGGGAATCATAATAGGGAGAATTTGAAAATATAAGTAAAAATCCAATCTCTGTGTACTTCCAAAGAGGCTATCCTGCTTCATGGAATTCACATTACAGACAGAATGACAACAAAACCTAAATATATATGGACAAACATGTTCGATGCAGTATTTTTTATTCAAAACAATACATGATATATTACAACAAAAGGCCGCTGGAATTTACTATTGGAATGAGAGTGAGAACAACCAACCATCAACTGAGGAATGGTTCATTTCTGAAACCTCTAACCGAAAGTACACTGGCCAATAAAAATAAGAAGGCAGATTTTTATGTGTTGACCCAGAAGGATAGCCATTATTTACTAAGCAAGTAAAGTAGTTTTTGACCAATTTGTATAGAATTATGCCATTTTTTAGGAAGAAAGGAAGGAAGAAAGGAAAGAAGATAAGAAGGAGGGAAAACTGAAAAATGTGTGTGTGTGTGTGTGTGTGTGTAAGTGGCTGCGTCATACACACACACACACACACACACACACACACACACACACACAGAGATCACAAGAAGCATAAGGTGAAGTCTAGAAACTGATACATACAAATATTGACAGTCATTACTTCTGGGGAGACTGGGGAACTTTATAGGAAACTTTACTCTTTTATTTAAAGCAGATTTTTCAGATCCTGGATTTCTATTTTTTTCTGTATTTATTGTGCTTTTATTCAAATTAAGAGATAGAGAACTAAATATTTCCATAC